>JAJGRW010001056.1:0-22094 GCA_025461045.1 Carex parvula | reverse complement strand
TAAATAAATGAAAATAGTTATTTAAGTGAGATGGAGATGTTCAAAAACAGTAGTAGACATAATGCTCAGTCATCGGATCTGAGACGTTGGATTGAAAATCCGCTGATCAGGTCCGTCAAAATAATATTTCCAGATATTTCATCTTTCTTTTAAATTTTTTCTACCTTTCATGTGCATATTTAGGCGAATTGAAGACCACATCTATGGTCAAAAATAATTAAACAGTCAGACATGTACTTGGCATATATAATATATATATATATAGATAGATAGACTATGGTGAGTGTGAAGTAACTCACGTCATATTTTTATTTTAAATTCAAAAATCGATCCGAACTGCTCAATAAGTTCTAAATATTGAAATGTGTTTGAAGACTAAATTTTACATTTTTTAGCATTTTTTACTATTTATTAAGCTACTTGAAAATCGTTGATCTACTATGAACAGTAAAAAACAGTAAAAAATTTTGGACCACCGATCAGTGATTTCAAAGTGGCTTAATAAATAGTAAAAAAATTCCAAAAAATGTAAATTTAGTCTCCAAGCACATTTCAATATTTAGAACTGTTAAGCCTTTCGGATTGGTTGTTTGGACTTTCAAAATATGAGCGTGAAGTAAAAATGACCTCTTACTTCACAACTCACCATAGCCCAGCTCATATATAGATATATTATATAAATATATATATAATGAGGAGGATCAAGTTACAACAAATTTGAGTTACAACAAAGTTTACAACAACCATTTTTTCATTTTCAAAGTCCAAACCGTTCAACATGATATCCACAATAAAATGTTGTTGCAGATCAAATTTTACATTTTTGGAGTTTTTTTACTATTTATTAAGTATTTTACAAAACTAATCAATTCAGACCATTGAAATTTGTACCCATCTTAAAAAGTAAAAATTCAAAAAAAATGTAAAATTTGATCTACCAGCACATTTTTGATAATCATGTTGAACGGTTTGGATCGACGATTTGAACTTTGAAAATGAAAAAAATGATTGTGGTAACTTGTTGTAACTTGATCCTCCTATATATATATAGAGAGGAGAAGAGAGAGAGTGGCTAATATCAAAACGTTTGTTCCTAGCCCCCGGTGCAACCAAGTTGTTTTCGGGTTTTCAAAGTTCAAACGGTCAATGTGAACCGTTAGATGTTTAATCTATATTAAATATGATTGGAGACCAATTTTACATTTTTTGGAATTTTTTTGCTATTTATTAAGCACTTTGAAAATTTCTGATCACATGGTCCAGAATTTAGTTGCACTGTTTTTACTGTTCACCCGGATCAGCAAATTTCAAATGGCTTAATAAATAGCAAAAAAACCAAAAATGTAAAATTTGGTCTCCAAGCATTTTTAATATAGATTAAACATCTAACGGTTCACATTGACCGTTTGAACTTTGAAAACCCGAAACAATTTGATTGCACCGGAGGCTAGGAACAAACGTTTGATATTAGCCACTCTCTCTCTCTATATATATATATATATATATTATATATATATCACGTGTAATACACGTATAAATATTTACTGACACACCGTATATGAATAAAGAGCTTATAATGACCCGACCCGACCCGAGACGGTTCCAGATTTTGAAGGTAAATATTTTAACAGAATAATTTTGACTTCATACTGCGCGGGAACTATAGAATGAAAACAACTTTGCATATAGTTGTGCTCTGTTAAAATCTCTGTTAAAATATTTACCCGATTTGGACCCCTATACCTGACCCGTATATGGATAATAGTTAATAGTTGCTTGAATTTTCAGTGTTTCATACAGATTATTTAATTGATGTAGTTGCATATTAATAAATCGCATTTTATTAATATGATGCACTCTCGCGTTAAGGCAACATGTCAACCGTTAAATATAAAAAAAGTGCTACAGTATCCTTCTACTTTACAAGGTTTGGGTGCAATCATCTTTGGAAATAACATTATTAATCTGACTTGATACATTTAATTCTTTTGTCCCTTTAATTATCACCTATATTAGCATTACAATTAAGAGTAGGGTTAAATTGCACCATTAGTTTTGTGCTCTAATCATGGTCCACGTCTTTTTCTCCGTTTTCACAAGTTCAAACAATCGATCCGAACCGCTCAATATGATCTTCATATTAAATGTGTTTGGAGACAAAATTTTGTATTTTTTGAAATTTTTATTATTTTTTTAGATTGGTACAAAGTCACTGTTTGGATGGTCTAGAATATTCTTAGAACAGTTATTTTGTACCTATCTAAAAAATTAGTAAAAAAATTTCAAAAAATATAAAATTTGATCTCCAAGCACATTTTAATACAAAGATCTGGGTGAACGGTTCGGATTGACTGTTCCGACTTTGAAAATTAAATAAGAATGTGGAGTCTGATTTGAAGCACAAAACCAATTATACATTTTAACCCTAACTCTACAATTAAAGCTTGAGATATATCATCTACATAAAATTACTTCAGTACGTTAAAATCAAACAGGTCAGGTTAATTATACCCGTATGCGACACAACCCATACCAGACCCATTTAGCCCAATACACAGAAACAGGAAATGAAGCATGTGTTGTAAACGGCAACAGGTTCCTTTCTTCAGAATGGCTCTTGTATCTTATTCTGATAAGTGTACGAAAAAAGAGAGAGGATGAGAAAAGCAAGCAATGCAACTATCCCTCTTGAGCAAGTGGAGAAGTGAGAATATAAATTTCCGCAAAGAAATCGGCTGTTATTCTTTTGGAATAACAAGAATTTGTTTTTTTTTCATCCAACTGTTGATTTTTTGTTAATTTGTGCATGAACAAATTTGTACAGTTGGATGAGAAAAAACAGGTTCATGTTGTTCCAAAGAACAACAACCGATTTCTTTCGGGAAATCTATATTCTTAAGAGAAACGAGAATATAGATTTCCTCCCTCTCATAATCAATATTTTCCTTTATCCTTGGAATAATAAATATTCTTAAGAGATGGAGCAAAATCAGGAGCAATTCGTCTTGTGTTTAGCCAAGCAATTTGTCGAACACTCTTGAGCAAATGCAAGATGCAAAACCCTAGTGATGTTGATTTTGATTTTGTTCGGATGCTAGTTCTTGACAAATTAAGTAGCTAGTTTCGTTGCAACTATGAGGTAAACCGGTTGGTTAAACCGGTCTTAACCGGTTAACTAACATAAGCGGTACATCAAGAGAATCAAACCAATTTTGCGTATACATTGAAGAAGGAAATAGGAGAGTGAATGGTATATTATAGTCAATTTCATTTTTAAAATAATTAAATAAAAAATGGAGATAAAAAAAGATGTTAAGTTTTTATGAAGATATTAGATACTGTGATATGGTGGTTTTTATGAAATAATTGACTATTTTGAAATTTTATATGGGTACATTAGAAATTTTCTCTTAATTATACAACAAATGAACAAAGTAGAAAAAAACCTTAGATCTACGTTAGTTCCTCGGCTCTATAGTCTATAGTGTTTACTTATCAAAATTTGGGCCTTAAATTTGGGCCTAAATAATGAAGGACATTTGCTGCAGTTCTCTTCATTTATTGGGCCGTGATGATAGATGTCTATTAAATTGTGGCGCATAACAGGAGACAGACTTTTAAGTTGTGAAAAAAAAAAAATGTAATTTATTATTACCTAGTTATAATTAGAAGCTTTATTACTACAGATATAGAAAGAAATTTGAGATATGTGTAGCCAATTAATTAGGCTAGTGACATCTACAAAGGGGTGACAAAAAAATTCGTGAAAACGAGCGAGCCACGAGTCATGTTTTTAACTCGAATTTGAATATTGGCTCGCTTGTTTTGGAAATGAGCCAGCCACGAGCTAATTTTAACTCGGCTCGTTACCAGTTATGTGGCAAAAAAGTACATGGTTTTTGACTCGCTAAAAAGCAAAAAACTCGGTCGTTTCTGACTTAGTCCCAAAACGAGCGAGCCACGAGCTTAGAATTTTTAATGGTGATTGATTTGTACAAATGATTTTTAATGGTGACTAATTTGTACAAATAATTTGCGTATCTCACATGATTTAATTTGATACTACAACACGGCACAGTGCCAATGGTACCATTTCTATTTTTACAATATTTGAAATGCTTGCTATTTTTTTGAATTGTATCTTGAACCCGAACCCGAACTCATTAGTTTATTCGAATCCGAATTTGATTTTTGCCTGCTCCTAGCTCAAATTCTAACTTCGCCACTGACTATACACTGGCACAATGTTATAATTTGATTACATGCTTCCTCTCAATATTCCTTTACTTTCTTCCACCCGAATCCCTCATTGGAGAGATCCCAATGCGACCGAATCTATAATTTAATTTCATCAATAAAAATAAAAGAACCCATCTTGTTTTCAACAAATTTATTATTAATTTCTAAAAATAAAATGTTTGCCACAATCCCTTTTTATAAAGTCAACATGGATGCACGTCCCAATGTACGAATTCGTATCCTCTGCATTAACTCAAAAGAGAATCTTTTGAGTTAATGTATCTGGACCATCCGATTCATTTTAAGATCCGTGCAAATTAAATCCGCACTAATATTAAAGGACTCCTATGTTAAAATCAGACAGCCGGATTGGCTCCGTTTAATATCAGACGGCCGAGATGCATTAACTTAAAAGATTCCTTTCTGAGTTAATGCAGAGGATATGTGTTCCCAATGTACTCGGCCACAGCTATCAGTTTCCAACGCATTAGCAATTATTAATTACGAGTTCGTGAAGACTATTATATTCATCATGCATTTATGGCACATGTATATATTTATATAATGTATGTATTCTGACTCCAATAGTTCAATACAACCCCCCTCCCTCCCTCTCTACCTGTAAGGGGCAAAAACTTGTAGCAATTCGTCTCTCCCAATGGATGAGTTGGGCCAAACTCGCTCGAGATTTCTTGCATTGTACGATCGCCTGAAGCACGAGATAATGCATGATACCGACATCGAGTTCACTGAAGAGATGCGACTACAAGTGGAAGAGGTATGATACTTGAAGGTTAAACCACTTGTTGAAAGCATGGTTCAAATTTCATGAAAGCCAGAACATTATATTTCTTGTTAACATAAAAGTGCACCTTATATATGTGGTATATAGAGTGAGGAGTCCATATCCTCTAAGGTAATAACATATATTTATGTTTAGATCTGGACTAATTCAGTCTGAGATGGAATGCGCAGAGTCCCTTAATATTCATATGTATTTTAATCTGACGGTCTGGATCAAAACAAAAATATTATGTTATCTTAGTCCTTAGAGGCTATTCGGCAACAAATGATTAAACTTCTTTAAGATTTAACCCGCTTCCTTTAGCTTCCTTAGCCGCTTAATCTTGCCAAACACCGATTCCTTAGTGTGGATTAAGACCACTTCCTTTAGCTTCCTTTTGCTCAGATCTTAAGTCACCTCTATTTCTTTCTTTAACTTTATTAGTTTTTACTCACGGATTAAGATGTTTAGTTCCTTAGTGCTCCTTAAGTTTTTAATCCTTCACTCTTAATTTCTTATTGCCGAACAGCCCTTATGATACGAACAATTAATATATTTAGTGGACCAATAAATTATTTGCCCTTGAGTCAACTGGTAATAATTTTCCCCCCCTCCTGCGCTGGTTATATTTCCTCTTTCCAAGGTGAGCTGAATTTAATTACGTACCTGCTCAAAGGGAGGCCGAACAAGGCCTAGTATGCATTTGGTCCATTTAAGCCCAATTTCCCAATCATGACCAGCCCATGATTAATTAAAAGCCTAGTTAAGGCCCACTAATTTGAATCTGACTCATCTGAGTTTCCTTTTTGCCTCATTGACAGATACTGGACTACAACGTACCAAGAGGTGAGCCTGATTAATTCCCTTCACATGCTTTTGAATCTAATGCGATACATTATTTGATGATGTGCATTTTTCATTCATTCAAATTAAAGGGAAGTTGAATCGTGGATTAGCGGTGATACATACTTACCAAGCATTGAAAGGAGATGAGCTTAGTGAGGAGGAGTTCTTCCTTGCCAGTATGCTTGGCTGGTCCTTTGAATGGGTAATTGTTTTTCAAGAGAAGAAAGAAGCATATATATATATATATATATATATATATATATATATATATATGAGGAGGGATCCACTTACAACAAATTTGAGTTACAACAAAGTTACAACATTCATTTTTTTCATTTTCAAAGTCCAAATCGTCGATCCAACCGTTCAACATGATCTCCACAATAAAATGTACTTGCAGATCAAATTTTACATTTTTTTGAATTTTTTTACTATTTATTAAGTATTTTACAAAAAACAGCCATACTTAGACCATTGAATTTTGTACCCATCTTAATAAATAGTAAAAAAATTCAAAAAAATATAAAATTTGATCTGCAAGTACATTTTATTTAGATGATCATGTTGAACGGTTTGGATCGACGATTTGAACTTTGAAAATGAAAAAATGAATGTTGTAACTTTGTTGTAACTCAAATTTGTTGTAAGTGGATCCCTCCTCTATATATATATATATATATATGTATGTATGTATGTATAGGAATGCATTTACTGATATGATTTGCTAAATGTGTCCAGCTTCAGGCATGTCTGCTTGTTCTAGATGATATCATGGACAATTCGCAAACTAGAAGAGGCCGCACTTGCTGGTACAGGAAACCAAAGGTGATCTAATTATTCTTTTTATTATTTGTCGGATAACTTATGTATGAATGTATCAAATATATGGTGGCGAACATATTGAATATTCCTTGATTCGGTATCAAACTATTTGTAGGTTGGCCTTAATGCAATAAATCACGGGATTTTGCTTAAAACCCACACACATAGGATCATCAAGAGATATTTCAGAGAAATGCCCTATTATCTCGAACTAATAGAATTATGTGGCGAGGTACCTCATAGATCGATATTTGCTGTTTATGTCGAATTGTAACAATTAATCCTACTTCTTTCGGTAATAAACTTCTATGTGGCCAGGTTGCATATCAAACTTCTATGGGCCAAATGCTAGACCTTGTAATTACACACGAAGGAAAGAAAGATCTCGCAAAGTACACCATGCAAGCGTGAGTTCCTAAATTTTAAAAGAAAGGAACTTGAATTTTAGTCCCTTTTATGCTACAAATTTCACTTTATTCTTTTTTCTTATATTGCGCAGATATCGTCGCATTGTCATTTTTAAGACATCATATTACTCATTTTACCTTCCAGTAAGTTGCCATTTTTGCAAATTTCTTTAAGACAATAGTCATATTTTTAGATTTTACCTTGCAAATTTTTCAAACTATGTTATGATGATTTCAGATTGCATGTGCTTTACTTTTGGCTGGTGTAGAGTTAGAGAAGTTCAAAGGCATAAAGGAGATACTTGTTGAAATGGGTGTATATTTTCAAGTACAAGTAATAAAATCTCTTTTAATTTATAAGAAAAAATATCTTAGTTTTTATTTTATATATTCGATGAAATTATATATTTTGATTCCTCCCTCTGAATTGGAAAATATTTTAGGATGATTACCTTGATTGTTTTGGTGATCCTGAGGTAGCCGGTAAGGTAAGTAAGATTTACCTTTATTTTGTGTGAGTGTTGTTGTTTGTATTCTCTTTTAAGGTTGTAATTTTGTATTAAATCAATGACAGATAGGGACAGATATAGAGGATTACAAGTGCTCTTGGCTTATCGTACAAGCACTTGAGCTTGCAGATGAAGATAAAAAACAAATACTCTATGTAAGTCTATCTATATTGGCTAATATTAAAATGTTTGTTCCTGTATCTTGAACAAATGTTTCAGTTTTTACATTTTAAAAGTCTAAACCAATAAACATTCAATCTATATTAAAATGTACTTGGATACCAAATTTTTTATTTTTGAAAACTTTTTACTATTTATTAAACCAGTTTTAAATTCGCTGTTTTCAAAGATTCAGAAGTTTTTCACTGTTTATTAAAGTCAGTAATTGTAAAACTGGCTTAATAAATAGTAAAAAAATTCCAAAAAAATGTAAAATTTGGTCTCCAAGCACATTTTGATATAGAGATCACATTTAACGGTTTGGATCAACTGTTTGGACTTTGAAAATCAGAAAACCAAATGGTTGCATAGGGGTTTTGGAACAAACGTTTTGATATTAATTAGCCAATCTCATATATATATGTATATATACACACTTTTTACTCCATTTAATTTACAACTTTTTAATCCTGGGGATAACTGTTATCCTATTATCTTTCTGAATCTTTAGGAGAACTATGGAAAATCAGATCCAACTAGTGTGGAAAAAATAAAGAACGTATATCGAGAGCTTGATATTCAGGTACGTATGTCAGTACTTTTGCTACTGATTGTTAAATTTTTTATACTATCATTTAGTTTGACAAATTATTTTACTTTCGAAAAGGGCTTATTTACAAAGTATGAAGTAGAAATCTATGAGAATCTGCTGTCAGCAATAGAAGCACAGTCGAGTTCAGTTATGCAAGAGATACTGAAGGCTTTACTAGAAAAGATTTATCAAAGGAAGAAGTAGACCTTTACGTAGTTGAAAGCTTGTTGTATTTTGGTACTGTGATATGCTAGCTGGTACATAAAATGGCGACTATATATATGTTCTCATATAAGAATTACATATGTATTTATTTTATGTAATTCAGCTCTTTTGTCTTTTACCCGCATTCTTGTCTTGTAAACTCACAAACAGACTGAATTTTCTACTTCATATTTCACCAAACTAGTTAACAAACACTGGTAAATTGACGCGTTAGCTGGTTCACACTGGTACATATAGGCTCATCCCACTGGAAGTAAATATGTATTATTCTTTGGTATATACATTAGAATAGGAGTGAATCTATGGTACTATGCATATCACAAGTTGGTTGGTAATACAGATTAATATTTTTGTTTTCAAAATTCTAACTATCGATCCGAACCGTCAATATGATTCCCATATGAATATGTACTTGCAGACCAAATTTTATATTTTTAGAAATTTTTTACTATTTTTTAAGATAGGTAGAAAATCGCTTGATCTGAAAATTCTAGACCATCCAAAAACAGTGATTTTCTACCTATCTTTAAAAATAGTAAAAAAATTCTAAAAAATATAAAATGAGGTCTGCAAGTACGTATTCATGTGAAAATTATATTGAACGATTCGGATTGACTATTAGAATTTTGAAAACGAAAATATTAATCCGTATCACGGACCAAATCGTGCTATGCATAGTACCATAGACTCACTCTTAGAATAGCCATGAAAAGATTTTGGTTCATTGGTAAATGTTGATTATTGATTCTGGATTGAAATCTTGAATCTAAATATTGAACTGGTTAGTTTCATTGATGCTACCTCTGAGCTGCATTCTACTAATGGTGAAGTGCAAAAATAATAATTTTGAACTTATCTTCTCACTAAAAAACAACAAAATACAAAAATACCGAAATACTCTACAGCAAAACAACAAATGGTGAATTCCCAGCAAGTAATTTTCATTATCTTTCATTCTAAAATTTGCACTTTTACTCTTTTTCCTCTATAATAAAATGACAAAACACTAAATCTTTAAATTCAATTCAAATCCTTCGAAAACAACAAAATACTCAATAGCAAAACAACAAAATACCAGTTCCTAATAGAATTACTATTAGAAAAAAAATGAAAAGAAGAATATACCAATTCCTAATAGAATTACTATTAGAAAAAAAATGAAAAGCTAGTATAATTCTTTTTTATTTTTAAGGTTTAGTATAATTCTTCTTGTAGAAGCTTGAATAAACTTGTTGTACATTTTATTTTCTTCAATCCAGATTTCACTTAACATTTGAAAACAAAAATTTGTGTCCTTTGTCTACCAAAGCAATACTTTTGCTTGATCCCCCGTATTGATAGTTTTAAAGTATCCATTGTACTTCACCTTTATCTTGTAAACGCCAGGGGCGGATTCAGGATTTTTGTCAGGGAGGGGTAAGAAAATAACGAACCGGATTTGAATAGTTAATCAAGTTCAAACACATTAGCTAATCGGATATTAGATAAAAAACAATGCTCTAATTTCTAATTTCTAGTGCTTTGACTTATAATTTTTAATACTCTGACTTCTAATCCTAATTACCAATTAGAATTCAAGAAATTTATCATAATTTTAACCCTAAATTTAACATTAATTACAAACCAAAAGTCCAGAGGGGGGCAAATAAAATTTCAGAGAGGGACAAAGTCGAACCGAACCTATAAATTTGTATAAAATTTCAAAATCTAGGAAGAGGCTGTTGACCCCCACTGGACTAGGCTGGGTTCGCCCGTGGTAACTGCCAAGAAATTCATCCATACTAGACACACATTTGATAACAATAATAATTAATCAAGCCAAATACCAACAAAATTAAAGAAACCCACAATGGATTAGACTGAAATAAGCAGTTTGTAGTTTACCACAAGTACATCTCATCCCAAATTAATTGGTTTCTTCTTCTAAATTGATGTATGTATTTTATCATATCTAAAAAATATGCTCCTTTCGTTTTACTGGTAAATGAGATAATTAAAAGAACAACACAAAATCTTCTAAGGATGATACCTTGAATAAGCATCAACAGGTGACTTTCCCTTTCTTCTAGGCTCTCATTTCTGATAGTTAGCATATGTTTCATGCAAAGAATTCCCGGTTTCATTGCTTGTGGCACAGTTATCTCGATTTGGTTTTGCAAGAAAGGGATCCATCGTTTGAGAGAAAAAAAATTCAGACGAAGGATAGATTACATACAATGCGAAAGAATCAATGTTATCTGTTTCCATGGTAAAAAACTGATATACACTGTTACAAATAGAAACGATATGATAAGCATCAATAGCTTGTGTGCTCCAGCATTGACAAGCTAACTTATGAGCAAGTCAAGAAAGACATGGTATGCACAATTGTTTAGCTCAGCAACAACCTGGTCATGCTTGGTACATACTACGAATGATTGTATTGACACTGATTTAATTTGTACCCAATACTAGTATTTTCTAAATTTTATAACAATGTTGGAATCTAGGTGGACGAGAAAGGGCTACCTGCTGAGACAGTCGACATAATAAATCAGTAATTGCCAAAAAGTGCATATCACCATTTGAAATTCTGTCAGAGTGCAATAGAAAGAGCAATAGAGAGCGGAAATTAGCCCATTAAGTAAAAAACATATAACTATTTAGAATAATTTGTTTTCTGCTTTTCACAACAAATAATTTATTATTATAATTTTGTAAAATTAAACAATGGAATATGACAGCCATTTAATAAATTTTATTGGTCATCAATTTATCTCTAAATGTCAACTCAAATTATATGACATTATATACAAAATCAACGAATTATAAGACTAATTATCAATAACGTGTCTCCAATATATATGTTATATTTTAAAAACATAACCTGATTAAAAATGTTGTTCAAATCATCAAATCAATCCGTTATCAATATAACCATTGTAGTACTATTTATTTGAAATGGATATTCTAAATATTTAACAGCTTGTTTCACAAGTTTCGTAATGATTATAAATACAAGAATTGATTCTAAATTGGGTTCTAAAGAAAAATGACGAAAGGTCCAATAATAGTGATTATATAAATATAAATTTTATGTAATACGATGAAAATACCTGTTTTTGGACTTTACAAGGTACTAAGATGTCAAGTTTTCCATTTTCGAGGATAGGTATACAAATATCAATTAGTTTTCGCCAACATCTTATAAGTTCAATAAACTATCCTTTAGATCAAATAAAGACATTAGAATACCAAACAAAAGCAGAAAACATGATATCTATAATGTTTATTTGAAAAGCAACACCAATACATCATGCAAAATTTGTGAAGTGTGTGTTTAGCTTCATGATATTCACCAAAATATCACTGCGATAACATGTGAAAGGCATTTAAATGCACAGAACACACCACTGTCGATCTGTCAATTGACTTTTTGTAGTTACTCAATTTTAGTAATTCTTTACATTAAGATGACTATATCAAATTTAGCGTTTCTAATATTATATTTCTTATGACAGGAAGCGTGTTCAAAATCAACTGCTTATACCGGAGATTCCGACATTTTTATTAATATCCAAAGTTTAATACAAATTATTAATTATATCCAGAACTCGACTCAATATCGAAAAATACCCAAGCCGGCCAGAAAATGGTCGGCTTAGGTACCAGAGTAAACCGGCCATTTTCTGGCCGGCTTACTCCATTTTTTTTTTAGAGACACTATGAAGATCAAAATATTGAAATCTAACTCTGAAAATTTGAAATTTTTGTTTAAATTATTTGTTATATTACTTCTTTGAGGAGGGATCAAGTTACAACAATCATTTTTTTCATTTTCAAAGTCCAAATCGTCGATCCAAACCGTTCAACATGATCTCCACAATAAACTGTGCTTCCAGATCAAATTTTACATTTTTTTGAATTTGTTTATTATTTATTAAGTATTTTACAAAAAATAGTTATATTCAGACCATTGAATTTTGTACCCATCTTAATAAATAGTAAAAAAATTCAAAAAAATGTAAAATTTGATCTGCAAGCACATTTTATTAGATAATCATGTTGAATGGTTTGAATCGACGATTTGGACTTTGAAAATAAAAAAAATGGTTGTTGTAACTTTGTTGTAACTCAAATTTGTTGTAACTTGATCCCTCATCTACTTCTTTTGATGTATAATTAGCATATTTATACTAAAATACACTAGATTACTTGAAATTATATTGAATTACACTATATTACAATAAATTATGTTCAATTATACTAAATTACGTTGAATTATAATAACTTCGCTAATTATGCTGAAATACGGTAAATTACACAAAATTACGCTATAGTAGACTGATTTTGCTCATCTTTCATGAATCATAAAAAATAGTAAAAAAATTCTGAAAATAGTAAAAATTGGTATTCTACAAGTTCATTATGTAACTAATTTACTGAGCTATTTGGATTGAATAATAGAAATGAAAATCTTAATCGGAAACTTCCACTCAAGTTTTGAGGCTCTTCCCTTTGTTTTTTGGTGATCTGAATTTTGGAATCCGGCATTGCCGCCGGCGTTGCTGGTACGGACGCATGCGTATTTTCGCAAGTTTTCCGAAAAGTGGTCATTTGCTGAAATCGGACACTCGAGCGCCGTTTTATGACCGTTTGAAGTTTCGTCGTCGTTTTTCTCCTTTTCAGTGAAGATATCGTCCCTATTCATTTGTAATTTAGCGTAATTTACCGTATTTTAGCGTAATTTAATGTAATTTAACGTAATTTAACATAATTTAGTGTTATTCAACATAATTTCAATTAATCTATCGTATTTTAGTATAAATATGCTAATTATACATCAAAAGAAGTAATATAACAAATAATTTAAACAAAAATTTCAAATTTTCAGAGTTAGATTTCAATATTTTGATCTTCATAGTGTCTCAAAAAGGAGTAAGCGGGCCAGAAAATGGCCGGTTTACTCTGGTACCTAAGCCGGCCATTTTCTGGCCGGCTTGGGTATTTTTCGATATTGAGTCGAGTTCTGCGCATAATTAATAATTTGTATTAAACTTTGGATATTAATAAAAATGTCGGCCGGAGATTAGTTGAAAGACATATTAACTTATATCATGGTTAAAAATAATTCTTTTGCTAAGATTGGCACTTAAAAATTTGAATATAGTCTATATTGGTTATAAATTTTTTTTATATTTTCTACATTTTTTTTAGTAATAAATTAAATCTATCAACAGATTATTGACATTGTCTTCAAATTAAAAATTAGACTTATTGTGCTCGTACAGACAAACATTTTGAAAATTGATTTTATTAACTTGATCTAACGTGTAGTAGATAAAAATATTAAATAGTAATTAATTAATTATATAACATGTTTCTGTCCAAAATTTGTTATATACAACATTTATTTTGCAAAAATTATCTCCTTTTATATATTTATTTTTTTCCAGAACGAAACCGGGAGAATAACATAAAATACAATTACTAAGCTATTGATGTCATGCATCATGTTCAAAATTATGCAAATTACTTGTAATTCTTCTTGCAAATTATTGAATTTCCACTATGTAATTACTTTGTATTTATTCATCAATTGAGGAGCTGCTATTTGTCCTAATTTAGTAATAGTTTTTTTGAGAAATGAAAAAGAAATAAAAAACTATTATTAATAGTCAAATGTATTGATAACCATTAATCTATAATATTAATATGTCCTAGTAACATGCTAAACCCAACTTTAAAAATAGCATAATGTTAAAATAATTGAAATTCATCGATGATTAAAACCATGGTTCTAAATAGCTAGCTATAGCAGCGCTATAGCTACGCTATAGCTTTTTCGGACCATAAAAGCTAAGCTATGAAATAAAAGTGCGCTAATTCAGCTACGACCGCTATAGCTGTAATAGCTGACCGCTATTACCGCTATTCGCTATGCGCTATTGCTACCGCTATGCTACATGAGTTTTTTTTTTGCGATTTACATGAGATTTTGTTCTTATTTATGATGCTACATGGTCTGCTATGATAAGTATTATAAACCAAACTATGTGCTTATGTTCCTATTTGTGATTTAGTCTCTCATTCTATATCAGAAAATATTCAAATATTAATTCTTTCTTTTGCTTGCTCTTTGTCTAATATTCACTTGTAAAATTATTGCCGTTCGTTTCAATTGAAAGCTAATTTTGATTATTATAATATACAAAATGTTCAAATAAGTATACTTACTTCATTTCACTTGTAAAATTAATTGCTCTTTGTCTATTTTAATATGTAATACTATCAAGTATGAACTATTAAATAATGTTACTTTGTAGATCTTTTTTTTTTTCTTCTTATTTGCATGATTGAAAAAAGTATAGACTTAGATTAGTTATTATTTGATTGCTACCCCAATTCTCTAATATTGATCATGTTGATAATTAGTAGAAATATAGAATATAAATTTTGAAACGAAAAAAACGCTATGTATGATAGCTTCCGCTATAGCTACGCTATTCGCAATAGCTTTTTTTTTTGTCTCCCCGCTATGCCGCTATAATCGCTATTTAGAACCTTGATTAAAACATCACAAAAACAGTGAAATATTGTAAAATTATACAAGCCCAATTCAGACGGATTAAGCCCAGTTAATAATAAACAGGCCCACTAACAGATAATGAGAATTTGAGCTTCTGTATCTATCGTCTCTGCCGTAAGTGGGGCCCACATGTCATATCCACCTGTAAAATGTACTGTAGAAATTAGATATATATATATATATAATTGCTGCCGCTTCACATCCGAATCTCAAAGCACAAATAAAAATACCCCCTGCGCCATTCCGAGCACGAACCTGCTGAGAGTAAATCTGGACCGTCCGTTTCAATTGTGTTAAGTCAGGTACCTGGGACTGGGAAGGATACGGATCCTCACATCCCTCTCTGCCCTTTTGCCTATTCCCTAGAATCTGAACCATGGATTACAGCAACGGCGGCGGGGAGGCGCCTCAGGTTCTCTCCGGTCAGGCGGCGGCGATTTTCGCTGAAGGCATCTCTCTCGTGCTCTCGCGATGGACGGCGCTCCAGATGGCCGTCGAAAATCAGTGGGGCGGGCGCGAATCTCGAGGCAAGGCCGATCAGCTCGTCGCCTCCATCCAAGAATTTTTTGGACAAAAAGAGGGTTAGTATTTTTTTACAAACAAAATTGGTTATAAAATTTGATCTTATATAAAATTGGTTAGAAACAAAATTGGAGTTTGAAGATTGAACTATCTAATAATTGTTTGTTCAGGATAAATTTCAAATATGGTTGGTTTGCAAGTCAGTTATGAAATTGAAAATAAAATTTGAAGAGATTTTCTGTACAATTTCAAAACTCAAACTAAGTTCAACATGTAGTTTTTGAGCTATTATTTCTTGTTTTCAGATCTTTACATTGATGAGTTGGAGGAGTTACTAGAAGTTTTCATGCTTGATTCCTTAAGTACTGAAGTCCAGGATGGAAGTGTTCCGGAGGTAATTTCTTTTATTTGTTTTCATACACTTTGCCCCTCCTTTATATCATATAATTCCAACTGTAAAACTTTGCACTGCAAAATTTGTTGAATTGTTTTGTACCAACTATCTGGTGTGCAGGATTTTTCATAGAAAAGAGAAAATTGTGAGTATACTTGTTGTGAACAAAATCCCTGAAATAATAATGGGAAGCAAAAGAAGAAATACGGAACATGTTTGAACTGTTCTTTAGAGTTGATTCATAGAATATTTGAAATTATAGTATTGCTTGTAGGTTGCTGAGCAATTGATGATAATGCATGAAGAGTGTTTAGAAGGCAAATATGAATCAATTCAAAAGCTGAAACAATTAGCTCCGAGAACAGATGCTGTTTCTCAAAGCAAACAGGTTAAAAAAAAAAAAATTTCAAGCTTTTTAATTATCTCATTCATAGTTTGAATGCGCCACTATGAAACTGCAAAACGTTTGCTTCCTCATGAGTATTATTTTTATACTGCACTAAATTTTGTACAGAAGAATAATTCCAAGATTAATTTTCTCTTCCTTTTTATATTGGGAAAATAAACAAGAGTTTGTTTCGGCAACTTTGAAGAAAATGTGGAATCTTATTTGATGGAGGTGAAAATGAGATTTTAGGGGGCATCTGCATTTTTTGTTTTAAAGTGAATTCTTGATTTTGGTGGTCTTCTGAATAATAATTAATTCCCCTTCAAGGGATCATTTACATTGTGAATGTACTACCTAATATACTCTTAAACAAATGCATTGGATAAACTTAAAAAGGTCTAATAATACACTTAGACAATTGCTTTCACTTCTCATGTATGTCACCAATTTACAAAGTTTGTGCCTACTCAAAAGAGTTTTTGAGATTAGAGAGATATACAAGGTTCAAAATGAAAAATAAAAAATTGTGGTTAACAGGTGGTCAACGACGATGATGACGAGAGCTCTGACGAAGAGGGCTCAGATTCAGATTCAATGGAAATGGAGGCAGCACAAGAGATGGATGTGGATCCTGTCAAGACGGGTACCAAACCCGGACCCGACCCTGATGGTTGGACTGTTGTTGCGAATAAGCGCAACAGGGGTAGAAGATCCAATTGATTTTCCTAGGTGTAAAATTTTTTGCTGTGAGAGTAATGTAATTTTGTTTTTTATCTCTGGACAGAGAGTTCCTGTGATGATATTATTATTATTTCGTTCTATATAAACATATCGGAAGCTTAATTAAGATGTTTTATAAGGGATTAGGTGATTATTTTATATTGTTTATACATTCTTATAGATTCTCTTCTTGTGTAACTAATCTGAATAATACGTACAATTTTTAGGAAGTCAAATGCAGACTTGTCCAACAACACACTGATTCACACAGTACAGTAAACGCAGGTTCTAACAAATTCTAACTGTCAGTTATAGATTTCAACAATTTGGGTTGTCTGAATTATCTTCGTGTTCATCTCTTATCTTCAAAAAGAAAATGAACATGCTAGATCAACAATTCAGAAGAATTTTTGTTTCATTCTTGTTTAACTTTTTGGGGAAGGATTTGTTTGATGACTGGCAAACTGGTAATATGGGAAGATATATGGTCTAGAATTTTGTGCTGGTAGAGCTACGGTTTTGATCTCGGCTTTGAGTTCACCGGCTCACCGCAAATTTGTGTAGATTTCATTCGGTGTATATTACGAGGAGGGATCTAGTTACCATAATTTTGAGTTACAACAAAGTCACCACAACTATTTTTTACATTTTCTTTTTTTTTTGAAATACATATTTTTTTTTTTTTTTTTTACATTTTCAAATTCCAAATCGTCGATCCAAACCGTTCAACATATCTCCACAATAAAATGTGCTTCTTGATCAAATTTTACATTTTTTTTGAATTTTTTACTATTTATTAAGATGGGTACAAAATTCAATGGTCTGAATTTGACTAGTTTTTGTAAAATACTTAATAAATAGTAAAAAAATTAAAAAAAATGTAAAATTTGATCGGAAGCACATTTTATCATGGAGATTATGTTGAACGGTTTGGATCGACGATTTGAAATTTTGAAAATATAGAAAATAGTTGTGGCAACTTTGTTGTAACTCAAAATTGTGGTAACTAGATCCCTCCTCATATATTACATATATAATCTACCGTCAAACATATGTAATCAATAATTTAATTTAAGATTTAACTAAAAGTGTTCCTATCAACAGCCCTAAAAATCAAATACACTCTCTTATTTTCTCTTATTTTATATGAATAAAAAAATCTCTTCATTTTGTACTCGCACTAAACCGTGATGTTGCAAAGAGTTCAGAAATTATAGAAAAAAAGAGAGAAGGAAATAAAAGGAAGCAGATATAGACAAGTAGCACTAAAAAGTGTCAATTCTGAAAAAAAAATATACATATCACTTTAAAACGCTAAACCCAATGATGTATCACAAGCAACTCAGAGATACAAAAACCAATAATCAAACTTCTGGCTTGTTTGCCTCTTTCAGTTTCATCTGGTACTGAATACTGATCAACTCCATCCATCCTAAAATTGCCAGAAAATTAAGAACAAAACTGAAGACGACTTCTATAGGTTAGTTGAAAGTGCTCTATTATATTGAGTATTACAATCTCCAAATAAACCTTATATACTAAGAATTGGAGGTTAAGTTTACATTTGGCAGAACAACTTATTGCTTGTTTCATAATTAATTTTGGTTAACAGTACCATTGATTCAATTAATTTGTGATCTGCAATATAACAATTCTGGTTTACAAATTGCAAAGTTGGTTTTTTATATATAAGAGCCAAGAATACCTCAGTTTTGATCCTTTCAAGCTCATCAGCACACTGCACCAATAATTTTCTCAGCTTGTTCATTGAAAACTGAAAGTCATGCCTCACCAGTAGGATCTGACACCTTCAAAATCATTATATAGCTACAAAGTTGCTGAAACCAATCAACCTTTATAACCAATCCATTTTTAAGATTTTGTAGCTCCAATTTTTAATTATACTAAAAGAACTACAAAATGACCCTTCAAAATTCATTTGAAAAGACAAATATCACTTCTAATTAGTAAATTTTTCTATAGTTTCACGAGGGCCTTTTAGAAAATAACATAGATCACATCTAACGGTTTTATTTTGACTTTTTAAGTTTTAAATTTGAGTTATTAAAGTTTTAAAAAATAGAGACATAATAGAGGCACAAAAAATAAAGATATTTAAACCATCCTCTGTTAGAAGACTAATATAAGAAACTAATATAAGAAAACAGAAAAAGTGATTGGGATTTTCGATGACACAGCGATTCGAAAATGTTCGGCCCCAATTGATTTTTTTTTTTTTTTGATACCGAAGGGTTTTTATTTTTAAAAAAGTAGCTGTATTTTTTTAAAGAGAAATAGTACTGGGATTGTTTCTGAAATAGTAGCTGATATTTTTTAAGTAGAAAGATAAGTAGGAATATTTTCTGAAACAGAAATAATACTTTTAGAGTAAAAAAAACAACTCCAAACTTCCGAAATTGTTTTCGATCCATCTATACCATCAAATATATCAGCTACTTTTCTATTTCTCTATACCATCAAATAGATTTTCGCTGCTAGTTACTATTTAGAACACTGAATAAAATAGATTTTCGGAACTCGTGACCTCTATTTATTATTATGAGAAAAGTTTAATCTAAATACTTATCATAAAAGCAAACTAATTAAAATTCATTGTTCCTAACCACACGAAGCAAAGAAAATTTTTTCATTCAAATATTTTAGAAATTGCTTTACATTATTCTGTGATTATATATTATCTGACTAAAAAATATAAAACTGAGGAATCTAATGTCAATAAGTGTCACATCATTAGCAATAAAATTAAATTTAAAAAAATTATTTATGAAATTCTTAAATATGAAATGTGTTTTATTGTGTTAGAGAAATATTTACATAAACTGAAATATTTATAGTTAATATAATAATTATATAATAAGTTACAAAGAATAATTTCATACAAATATACAGTCGAATTTTTGTTCTTAGACTTACAATCTTAGAAAAACTAAGAACTGCATTATAAATAGAGTGAGGTTATGCTAATATGCATATTATGGATCCACCTTAGTCATGGAACCATATCTCTATTTTTAAAATTCAAACAGTTGATCTGAATTATTAAACATGATTTCCATATAAAACTGTACTTGGGAACACAAATTTTACATTTTATTATAATTTGTTTACTATTTTTAGATAGGTAGAAAATTACTTGATCTAAAAATTTAAACCATTCAAAACAAGTGATTTTTAGCTATCTAAAAAATAGTAAAAATATAATTATAACTTTGTTCTCAAAACGAATTCTTTATTACACAAGGAAAAAACGTTATAGAAAAGATTTTGCATTAGCAAAACAAAAGAGAAATTTCTGTAGTGCACACTTCAAACAGGGTAATAAAAACAAAACATTACAAATATGAGTGAACTCCAGGCAACAAGAATCGATGTTACATTAGATGATATTAATACAACTGAGTAGTACACTCACAACATATTACATATTAGGTAATATTAATACATCTGAGTCATACATGAAAGCTCGCCTAAGTTATTAAGAATATCCGAACATTAAACAAGATGAAAGACAATTTAAACAATAACTTCACCAATGATCTTAACATGGGTAAGTAACTTGTTGATTAGCCGATCAACAAATCCATTATCAGTTTTATATCCTACAAATCTAACGGTCTTAAGGAACTCCCGCTGCTGGACTATTGCATCACTCGGTCCCTCCTGAGTTGTCTCCTCCTCTAAAAATTCCCTGACACATAACTTCAGTAGGAACAAAACAAGTTACATAGGTTTCATAGATCATATATCCTTCTAAAAGGGCATAATTGAGGGGGACTAATATGAATAGCACCTGGTAATCTGGTATTACACGGCCTTTACTATAATGTTAATTTCTTAATCTGGTTTATTTATAGTATATCAATTGACCATAAATACTCGAAGCTTTTCATTTTTTTTTTTCAATAAATTTGGATTTTTCTAACATCTCATTAATCAGGGGCGGAACTAGAAAATGTTAATAGGGGTGGCTGAAAATAAAATACAATTGCGGTGAGTGGAATTTGAACCCAAGACTTCTCAACCATAAAATAGAGCTTTAACCACTAGGCTAAAACTAAACATATGTCATTTATTGAGGGTGGCTAGACTATATAAAAAGTTTAAAAAAGATAAAATTCAATTAAATTCCTAAATGTATAATTAAAATTTTAAAATCATAGGGGTGGCTTAGCCACTTTGGCTAAGCCTTAGATCCGCCCCTGTGATTAATTGACTTTGTTTTTGTCAGCCTCCCTTAATTGAGGCATGGAAAAATAATAAGTACAGGTAGCAATATATATAGAGAGAGAGAGAGTTCTTTCTAGTTTGATTCATGAGATAAAATACCTAAAGCGGGTTATTACAACTCAAATCTCACCAGACCAATTCTTCCAAAAATATCCCTACAAGATGCCATACTAATTTTGCATATGCTACAACTGCCCACAGTGCAACCGATACAGATCCCCACCTTTACACATAATTCGGATGAGTTTATATGGCAATGAGAGAAATCAGGTTCATACTCGGCACGTTCTGCCTACACTGCTTTGATTGGAGGGTGGAAAATTGCATGGCAGTTTAAAAACACCTGGAAGCACAAACTACCTCCAACGGTGAAGATATTCACTTGTACTTGTTGCTAAAGGGTAAAACATTAACTCACGATGTCATGGCGAGGAGAGGAATTCAGTGTGAGATGAGGATGAATCGGCTCTGCACCTATTTTTCCTATGCCCATACAATCATGGTGCCAGGATCATCGGTTGAAGAAGTGTGGACTAAGTCATGGGATAAAGCCAGACTCCTAGGACTGGAATGAAGGAAGGTATGTGCTACAAGGTTTGTGTGCACATGCTGACTGTTATGGAAACAGCGCAATGCTGTAATTTTTAAAGGACCCTACTGCAGACAGAGGT
>JAJGRW010001055.1:57511-112277 GCA_025461045.1 Carex parvula | reverse complement strand
TTGGAAAATATCCAAAACAGGTGTTGAGGAGCATTCATGATTGCGTGCTTGTCCGTTCACGTGAGATTGCATACTCGCTGCATTTTTAATGAGACGTGCATTCTCTTTTGTAAACACTGACACAGTACAGGTCAGAAAAGTCTGCGAGCAACTAACAATTTGTTTCTCCGACTCAGATGCTATAGATAGTATAAGATCTTCCGTGTTATGGCTTAAAAATATACTGCTCCACAAAGAATACCTAAGGTTAAAAGGATCGTA
Organism: Carex parvula; assembly: GCA_025461045.1. Classification (NCBI taxonomy): domain Eukaryota; kingdom Viridiplantae; phylum Streptophyta; class Magnoliopsida; order Poales; family Cyperaceae; genus Carex; species Carex parvula. Next base: position 112,016 of record JAJGRW010001055.1, on the reverse strand, counting down.
TAAATTTTAAATTTCGATTTAAGTAGTTCAGTAAATTGATTATATAATGAACTTGTAGAATACTAAATTTTATTATTTTTGAATTTTTTTAAATTTTTATGACTTATGAAATATAACAAAAATGACTTAAAAAAAAAATAATTGTCAATATTATAGGTCATTTTTTTTTCATAAATCATACAAAATAGTAAAAGAATTTCAAAATAGTAAAAATTGGTATTCTACAAGTACATTATATAACCAATTTACTGAGCTACTTAGATCGAAGTTTGAAATTTATACGATAAATTTTTAAAACCGTAGCACGAAAGGCCTTATGTTATTCATAACACCTAAGCCTTACTCATTTTTCTTTACGGTCTTATTTGAGGAGACGTTTGGTTCGAGACTTCGTGAGGGATTGGACAATAGCATAGTATAATTTCAATTTACAAGAAAGTTGAAAAATTTAAATACACTGGAAAATTAGAAAATTTAATAGATAAAATTGGAGTAGAACTGGAGTGTTCTTGTTAGAATGACTTCAAATGACGAATTAAAACTATTCAAAACCAATAAATTCACGAATGATACATTTACATGTTAAATTTATAAATTTTTGAATTAGTTTATTATAAAGTTAAGTGGTTAAAAAAAATTTATAAGTTAATTTTAATACGTTCAGTTTCTATTTTTTTACTGCCTAAATTTATACGAATTTACTTTCAAAATTTTTAAATTTGACATATTAATACATTACTCGTGAAATTAATCTGATAAATTTTGAAATTCAACTCGTGAACTCGATAAGCTTAAAAAACACCCCAATCACCCCCAGTTTGTATCGAATTCGCATCCTTTGAGATATCTCATATTTTGTGTGACTTTTTGAAAAGTCTCAACCGTTCAAGTACGTTTTGCACAAATCTTAAACTCAAATAATACTCGCCCCACACTATCCCGAATAGGCACCGGACACGTCGGTCACGCAAAATATGAGATGTCTCAGAGGATATGCACAGTTGTATCAATGTTGTATAAAACAACCGTTTAGACCGATTAGTTATTGGCGGTGATCAAGCTAATTGACCGATATTTCCGATTATGACCGATTATTCTCGATTAATTGCTTGACGGTACTCTGTCTGTCCGACGAGCGCATACCGTTATTTAAAACACTGATTTATATCACTGGTATAATGGACAAATTTGTATCATCTCGAAAGCTTGCTCGTCTACAGCGGAGCCCGTGCGCTCTATAATATATGGACAGGTGGATTCTCAAACAAAATATTTTAGAAGTTGGTATTGTAAGAATCTTGAAGCGATCAAACACTTGCTGCGACTGCGAGGCAGAGGATTTGAAGTTCATTTTCTACAGCAACCAACGCTGCAACTTTTTCAGCGCAGATTACATGAATGCTATTTATTAAAATTCGTATTTTATCAAAACAATTAAACAAATACAGCGCAATTGAGGATTCAGACTCCTATTGGACAATGCTTGATTGAGTCTCTAATTTATATTTTGGTCTTTATGATTCAGCCTCTAAACTATTTAATCTAATAAAATCCTCCTACTTTTTGAATCTAATAAAAATTACTAAGAAGATGTGAAGAACATGAAGCGGAACTAGAGAATTTTGAGAGTAAGAGACAGAATAAAATATTGTAATATACTTTTATCTAATAATAAATGTTAAAAAATATAAGTACATGTAAAATTATCAAAGACAACATTTAATTTTTAATTTATAGAGGTGACTTAACTGCTAGTAATTAATTAACACTTAGTGACGAATGAGAGGTTGCACGTGACATAGACAAAATAATATAGTTTAAAATTTTGATTGAACCGATTTTTGTTTAAGAACCTAGTTACATCAAGTACAATCATAAAAAGATTAAGAACATTGTTTTTGTTTCCCTCTTTTACTTTGTATTCTAAACACGGATTAGTCCGAACTTTTTGGTTCCGTTTTGTGTTCTCGTTATATAAGACAATAGGAAACACAAAGCCTAATTCAAAAGAATTGATAAAAATATTACCCGCATTCATACTTCCAAAAGAATTGATAAATATATTACCAGCATTCATACTTTCACGCAGGAATTGCATGGTTGCATTCAGCCATTTGTTGTGGCTACAGCCATGCAGTCATGTTAAAAATGACCACAGGCACAGGGTCAACCACGCAGTTACTGCCTACAATCAGAAATCCTCGACAGGTGCCTTCAGAATTCTGTTGAACGGATTTACACCTTTGGCATGCAATGCTACCTACTACTGTGAAGTTGCATATTGCTAAAGTTTAAGTCCGGCTTAGTCACCAATTCAATTTTTATACGATACAACCTTTTTCCGTTTCCCCCTATTTTAAGTGAAAATTATCCAATATATGATATGATAGGAAGTTTAAAAACAGATAATTAAAGAACAATGCGCAATCATCTCTAGTAATATGGTCTATATAGAGGCCCAAATAGGCCTCAACATCCAACTTCTCCTTCCTATATCTGGAACTTAAAGGTTTCATAAAAAATGATTGATAGCAATTCCTACGGTAATTCGCTATTGGGTCCCAGTTTCATATGTTGTGTTGGAGTCTTATGCAGCATTTGGACCATTTAAGGGCCCTTTTTTTAAGTGAATTCTCACTTGTTTTATTTTCTTCTTTCATTTCTTTAGGAATCCACATGAACAACCAGAGTCGATCCATTAAATTAAAAAGCTTCCATCACAATATAATAGACAGAACATGTAATATATATAACATGCTTGGCATCCCCCATATCTCAAAATAGCACAGCAAAACACACTTTAGATGCAAATCAACTTAGCTTCAAAGATCCATATCTAAACACTAGATAAAGATATTAAAAAAAAAATACCAAGCAGGACTATTCAACTCCAGTTAACAACAAAAAGTAAAGTTATATATTATCGACATAATCCAATGCAAAATAGAGAACCCAGATTGGAGCTTGATAGCAAACCTTTTATGCATCAAGCAAAGCATCCCCCAGTTTGGTGAAGCATGGCGTCTATCTCATCTCCATCATCCATCTCAAGCTAAAACACACACACAAAAAAAAAGAACTGCAGGCATCAGACCAAAATCAAACTTGGGAGGGCATTTCAGTTATTCCCAAACGAGAACTGTCAAAAAAATGCCAATTCCTTTGCAATTCAACTAGAATCAGATTCCTGATTAAAGAGAAAAATGAAAAAAGTAAGAACAAAGAATGTGTGAGTTGCAGGCCTGATTCCAATCCAGAAAGAATCTTTCTGAAATATCAGTTGTTTGTAAGTATAGCACAGAACAAGACCCATTTTGAACATACCTCTCGAACCCCTTTTTTAGATAAGTTCTCTACTGCCCCTGAGAAATCATGGGAGCTTAAGATGTCCCGCATATCCCTTTCCACTTATTCAAAATAACTCCAAACTGTCACTCCTTGTGAAAGAGAAACAGCAAAAGATATACTAAGAACAATTTTAGAATAGGAGCACACTCAATATTTTCTTTTCTTTTTCCAGAATTACAACAAAAGGCACCCTACTACATAATGAAATAATATCATATGTTTTTCCATAAGAAAAGAAATATCATGTACAAAAAACAAAAAATTATCACATGCACCCAAATATAAAACCAAGTACAATGAAGACCGCACCAGTAAAACAGAGTTTCTCATGATAAGCATGATAAGAGAGATGTGGGAAACAGAGGGAGGGGGGGGGGGGGGGGGGGGGGGGGGGGTGTCTGTCAACTGAGCAGGAAAGGAGGGGGTGGATATGAACTGTTCATGTTTTGTTAGGTGCATGTATTATAATGTTCTTACAACATTCACATTTGTTATCATATACGTAGCGAATCGTTTCCTGTCCATGTGCAACACATTGTGTCTGTGTCTGACATGACATGACACCAGCACTTTGTCTTAATAAATCGTGCATAAAAAATTAATGTGTTGTGTCATATTTTGTGTAGGACACTTGGCCGGCATCCGGGCTACATAGGGTCATCTTTTACATCTGCCAGCATACTACCCCTTTTCTAGGTATATCAAAACAAAGAAACAGTTAGCATACATCCCCACAACAAACCTAGGAAACTGAAAAAGAGGAGCCTCCATTTTGTTAAAAAAAAGGCAGCAGCAGCCAAACTACCACTCTTCTTATTCATGCATGATGCACGGTGATTAAAAGGAATGCAAGTAATTTATTCATACTAAAAAAGGTGATGGGATCATTAGATTTACCTCGTCAGGGGTCTGGTCACCACGAAGCCGACGGCCATCAAAGAGAAAAGCAATGGAAGTGAAATCAACTGACTGGCGATCACAGTATGCATTCATAAGCTTACGCAGCTGAGTGCTACGTTTGATCCTGAAAAACACCTCATTCCCGTCCTAAACTCTCATAATAAAACAACAATTATGTCACTCTATCAGCACAGAGAGGTGAAAAAACATAACCAGAAACCTATGGCTTTCCATGGAAGATGCAGAGGATGATATTGTACTGGTCAAATATGGTACAAGAACTCATCATCTAGCACAGAAGTAACAGTAAATTTGTAGCGGGTATGGTACCATACCAGTCAGATTAATTACTAGAACAATTCATACAACCAGTGCTGTATCAATAACAGCTTGATCCAAGTAATTTGCTTTCCTCCCCAATCATGATAACTGTGTAAACCAGACAGGATGCGAACTATAAGGATCGGAAGCTTAACTAAGAGCAAAAAGTAAATAAAAGCACCCAAAAACCTAGTTTTACAGGTCCTAGCAACGATAACATTATAAAATTGACAGAAAATGGGGGAAAAAAGGAAAACGACTGATTGAAGTCTTCCCTACTAAGTTCTAAACAACATAGTTAACGAAGACAAATGAAAAAAAACGATTAACGACCCTTTTAAATTCTTTGTTCTTAATTTGCAGAGAACAAAAAACGAACGCCTCACATAAATAAAGAAAAAAATTTGCAAAAAAAGGAGGCAAAATTTTTCAGTCTCCAATACCATTCAACACCATCTAAAACCAGAGAGAAAAAAAATCCTCTGATTTCCCCTTTTTCTTCCCTTATCTCGGCCATTACATCAAATAACAGACAAAGTCTTGCACATAAGCACATAAGCACTGACGCACAAACTCGCAAGCAGTACACAAATTTCGCGCGCGCGCGCGCGAAGAGTCGAAGAGAGAGAAGGAGATACCTGACCCTTGACTTTGAGATTGATGTGCGCTCCTCCCTGATCGGGCTTCTTATCTTCGTCCTGTGTCGTTCCCGACATTTCTTTGCTCCTTCTCGCTCTCTTTTAGGGTTTTAGTAGCAACACTTGATCACTCGCCGAGTTGGAGCGAAGGAGAGTTCTGAGTCTGTCTACTCGTCTTCTTTTGGTCTTATAGAAAGAGCCGAATTATATATTTCAAAACTGTATTTTATAAATTTTCGAGTCCGCCGTGGGTTTTGGTACTTTAATTGTACCCGCCTTAAGAGTCCGACCCGTTAACTTTGAACCCTCGACTGAATTGTTCAATAAAACCTACTAAATTAGTATCAAACAATCATCAATAAATTTTTGTAAATTTAGAACCTCTAAAGAAAGCAAGTTCAAGGTATAATACAGAAAATATTTTGTAAATTAATAACAAAATCTTCAAAATTAATTGCGGATCTTTGTTACATTCCATCATAGGCATGTTCGCGGTATGATACAGAAAATATTTTTGTAATTTTTGTTATAAGATAGAATCATTTAATCAAACACAGAAGTAACTATTTTTTATAATTATATATCCAAAAATGGCATGCATATGAATATTTGTTGCATATCATCTAATGAATATCAATAGCAAATTATAACCTTCTGCATAAATTTAATTTAAGAAAATACGAGAAATTAGAAAATTGATGTGTTAACTGAACATTTCTACAAAAGTTTATATATATATATGACAAATTTTTGCCTTATTTGAGCATCACCCAACACGTTATGTCGAGTAAAGACTTTAACAAAGCAATTTTGTCTTCATGCAACATACAAAGTATATGTAGTGTTGTTTTGACTCTATAGTCCGTGCGCTACGTGAAAACAAAATTGCTTTGTTAATAATTTATAATTCAACGATAAGAAAGTAAAACTACACAGTTGATTATACGGTTCATATGTAAAGCAATCACAAAAACCTTATTTAGCGTAAACTTTTTTTATTAACATTAAATAATATAATTTCAATGCATGAGCTGAAATATATCGCATACTCTACGCTTTTGGTAAAAATTATAGTAAGAAACAAAACATAATTTCATTACTCTCTCAGCAAATAAACTTTTGTTCCATTAATTACAAATCAAATACTTATTTAAGAATAGTCATATGAATATGATTTTTCATAAAAAGAAAATCAATAAGCTAACAACATGTATCATTTTGAAGTAACAATAAATAAATCAGCTGGAATCAGAAAATCAATAGATTTAAAAAAAAAAATCCACATATCTTTTTAAAAAAATGATATACATAAGATTCGTACGAAAACACGATCGAACAAAATTACAAACTTCACAATCAATAATACGATAACGAAATTAATATTTACTGGGATATTATTATTTATTTATAGTATTCAATTCAATTCACAAGTAAAATGTGGAGCGGGACTTGTTCTTTAAATTAACAAACTTTGCAATACATAACAATATTTAGTAAAGAATAATATACATTCATTATAATTTATTTATTTTCATATTTTTGAGATGAGAATTAACAAAATTCCACAAAAATAATATATACAGACCGCCATGAAGTATGTTCAATATTGAATTTAATTACTCGTGAGTTATTGTATTTTGGAGGAGAAATATGTAATATTAAAGTTTTTGAGGAAAATACATGAAATCCCTCCTTTAAATAAATAAGATATTTGTCAAGACAATGGGGCAAAATAAATAAAGGTAGTTTGCCTTCTTCTCAGCTTCCAACTTGGTTTGCTTTTTAATATGCGCAGGCATCAGCTGATCTTTCCCCTGCTTCTCACTTATTTGCTTTGGTAATTAAATTCCCAATTACAAATCGCCTGAGCATTGTGAATATACCCTTTTGTCAACTTGAAAACATTTGCGGTCCTCTTTTGACGGAGACAGCAAAGAAACCGTTTTCATTCATTGAACACTGCATCTATTCATGATACATCTCTGCTATCCATTGTTATTCCAGCGTATAATATTGTCATTGAACACTGCATCTCTCTCTCTGTTTTTTTTTTTTCTGTTTTGGACCGTCGATTTAAAATACATGGACAGAATCCACTAACGTCATTCACAGAATATTCTCTTTATGTAAAGCTGACTATCCTGTTTTAAATCGTTTAAATTGGTTATAGAGGATTAAACTTATTCCAAAGTCCTTTTTCCATTTGCAGCAAAATAGTAACATGCAAATTTTTTTTTTCAGAACTTAACAAATCAAATCTACCTCGTATACATGCACATGGGGCTTGATTTGATCTGCCAACAGCAAAATAGACCGTATTCGGCCTTTTTTTCTGTTCGTTTTATTCTTCAGCCATTCAGTGCACATCAAGAGTTGCACAAATCTTGATGCAAAAAGTAATGGCCCTGACTTGCCAAGCTCTTCTCTGCAACACGCCATAGGTCCACAGAACAGCTCTAATAAACACTTATATTTCATTAACGAAGCTTCATACTTCAGTCTGGAAAATAATGTAAACAAAAGCAACCCTAAAAATCTCGCTTATTTGTTTTGCTGCCAGACCATATCAAATTTCTCGTCTCTTTTCCAGTTTTTTCTACAAAAAGGTTCCAGATGTGCTAATGATAAATTTCTCCTTCAAAGAACACCGAAGAAAGGATTTGAAATGGCAGAATTAAGCTCAGATCCAGCTGTATTAAGCACTGCCGTGTCAACCTTTTCCCTTGCAAGAAATAAAAATTCACCATTTTCGATTTTCTCAAACCCACAAATCTCGAGAAACTGTATGCCTCCATGCAGGCTTCCAACTCTATCCTGTTTTAGGCCAGAGACCATACAAAATACATGGCGTTTCATTATAACCACTATGTAATTTTACAAGTTTATTTATTCTTGTAAACCAAAATCATGTTTTCCTGCAAAACGAGCAAATCTCTCAAACATTCTTGATTCATTCCTAAGTTACCCAAAGAAATATCTATTTCTGCATCTCTGATGAGATGAGAGAAAGAGAGGCTTGTCTTTAGGTGTACGGGATATTACCCAATGTTCTTTGATTTATATCAGATACAAGTAACTGTTGCAGAAATACTTCTCAATACTTATGATTTTTTTATTTTTGGTGAGATATCAGACGTTTTGCAGGTTTTGACATGAAAAGATCCGTTTTTGGCAATCTGAGTCACAATGGAAAGTTAACCTGAAATGAAGGGTTGTTGAGCCGAATCTTTCTGAATTTCTCTTCATTAGGGTTCTTCGCAACATTTCCAACATAAGTAAGAAGTGTTTGAAATGCTCTTTTCACTTTTGCATCCTCTTCCTGCCAAACACAAGAAAAATAGAAGTGAAAATTGAAATAAGTAAGAAATAGATAGGCACCATTGATCTTCAACAGTCCAATAAGTACCTCATGATGTCTAAAACCAAATTCCAGGGTTATTCCTGCCTGTTCCGATACCAAACACTATGTGACAAGTCAGATAAACTGATGTACTGAAATTTCGGTGACTTTACAACAGCCTATGCTAGAATGGTATGATACAGATCACCCAAATGTTCATTTAAGCCCACTAATCCTCATGTATGTACTTAAAACCCTTGTTTTGCCCCAATCTTGCATTCACAAAGCTAGGAAGTGAAGCAGGCCTTTCAATAACCAAAATTAACCATATTTTAATTTACCCAAAATCATGCAACAGCCTCGATTAACCCCAAAAAAGAGACTGTTCAATTTATTCAAATTAAGCACCAAACAACTGGAATCCCATGTAATTGGGGGAAATTCTCATAAAAGGTCAGATCATAGTTAAGTCCCATGGAGACAAAAAGGCTGATGCTATAGAGGAGATGTTGGGATTCAATTGGGGAAATATTAAGACTTATTTGACAAACAGATTTTATAATAAATCTCAATTTAACCCAATTCCACCTCCAGTTTCAATGGAGGAGATGCTGTAGTCAAATAAGACAAAATAATTAACAAATTAATAAACACAACAGTTATCCAACCTTGTGGTGCTGTTTAAGAGAACGGAGGCAGTCTCTCATGTGTTCTGCCTTAGTGGCAGGCTTAATTGGTAGCATCATTGGCTGCAGAAGTAATGACAACAAGTTTAATACTACCAAATGTCAATTGTTAAGTTTATAAACCTCTATATAATTTTCTGTGCCTGAGATATACTTCTCTATATACTTCTCTAAATGGTAATAGATATAGAGATATCCAATATTTCTCTTTGAAAGACACTATTTCCCTTTTTTCGCTACTGTTATTTTACTAATAATAGTAGCGTATTTGTTAATATAAAACAAGCAAATCATATAGTATGACTGAATAACTTGTTACCACAAGCTCCAAATCCAACAATTCAAGTACATATGAATTGAATTTACTCAATAGTCAGAGAAAATCTTTATAATATTTAAGTAAAAACCTTGGGGGTAGTTACAAGTGTCTCCAAAAACCTACATGTTAGTTGCAGATGTGAGAAATGCTGGGTGTTATTTGCAATTTCAATTATATATCTGGAGTTAATTACAACCGTTACCACAAATTTTTGGTGTTGATTGAAATATGAGAAATATTGGTATTGAAACTATGGAATGAAATGTGGATGATGTTTATACTGTTGAAAATGTTCGATCTCATTTGCAAGAAACATATTATGTGTCACTTCAGTGTCCCATTATAGTGAGAATTAATTTGAATGGTGTTGCATACAAAAACCCTCCCATTTCTTTTTTCACAATAAAAGCAGAATTGTCTAAAATATTCACGCACTACTGTATGCAGGTCCAGACCTAGCAAGTAGATAACTGATGAGCAATGTGCAAAACCAACCCTAAAAGATACTTCACAGGGGTCTTTGTACAACTAGTGTTTAAGCTTCAATTAAGCCCTGATCCCTACCAAAAAGACCCCTGTTTAAGTACATGAATACTAGTAGAATAAAAGTACCGGCCCCACAGATACAATACTGAAATGTAAGATGCCATGTGCTGGTTTTCATAATACCTTCTTCTCCTCAACGGGTGTGCTAGGTTGGGCTGTTGTTGGGTCTTCTGGCGGTAAACCCAGCTTTCTCCTCCTCTCAGCCTACATGATATATTATAATCACAAACAATCACGAAAGATAACAAAAAAACATCATAAAGAACAAAATTATACAAAAATTTATAAAATCAAGAGATAACAAATAAATGCAGAATCTAAGGATATGTCAATAAAAATGATTCTGTTTGGTATAGCAGCCTGTCCAGTGGATGTGAAAAGGTATGATATTGGCTCCCCTACAGCTCAATTTAGATAAATTGTGCAACTAAGCTTCAACTTAAGCCAAATTTGTGTAAATGTCCCCTACCCCCTTCCCGTCGCACACCCCACAATTCTGTGATTTTAATCAAATTTTACCTCAACTTGTCCATAATTGTGGAATTATGCACCAAACATAATAAACATACACCATTGGTTACATTAAATGAGACACAAGAAAGTGAAGAAAATCCATAAAGTATAAATACAAGGCATGGTACCTTATCTTCCTCAAGTTTCTGACGAATCCTCTCTCTTGCTCGCTTCTCTTCCTCTTTCTCAAGCCGCCTCAATTCCAACATTCTGCAGTTGATAGTGGGGGTAAATAGAGGCATCACATTGGGGTTGACATTAAAAAGAAAAATCATTGTCCTAATCAAAGCTCAAACCTTTTTCTTGCATTATCTTCCTCAATTCTCTTCGCTTCTAAGAGCTCTTTACCGATCCTTATCCTCTCCTGATAAAAAACAAATAAGGAAAAAACAGATAACGGATGTGGATTCTTTTAAAAAAAATAATCTCTACCATAAGAAAATTTTACCATAGTTTCTAATATGAAATGTGTAAATTTATGCACATTTTCTGAATTGTATAACCACCAGTTGTCTATTTCTTCAGTAGTGTAAAATGGCCTTTGTTTTTTTCGATTATGTAAGATCTTGTGCACTGTGAGGACAATGAACTGACTATTATTATAAATGCTAGGAAGAATGAAACTAAAATAATCCAATAAAATCTATTGAAAGAGATGAACGTAGTTTCATCACACCTTTTCTCTTTCTCTCTCCATTCTTTTTTCTTCCTCTTCTTTCTTTTTACGAGCACGTTCCCTGAAAGGGTGGGCAAACTTTAAGATCTATAAAATACTAAAATTTGAAGCTAAAGAAAGAAGCTAGAGTTTCTTGGGAACAAACCGTAGTTCTTCTGCTTTAAGCTTCATTTCCTCAGGCGTTAGGGAAGGTTTGCTCTCAGTTTTAGGCACCTACATAAAATAATTTTAAAAATTAAAATGATCTCGGTCGTATAAAAAAAAAAATATGCATCCATTACCATACCAATTGCTTCTACCAAAACCCAAAAAAAAAGAAGAAGAAGAACGGTTCCAAAAAACCCACTAGAATTAAATAAAACATATTTCATGAAGTCCAAGAAAAAGAACGAATTCAAATTCATGAAGAATCAGAGAATAATAAAACAGAGCTAATCTTTTAGTTAATGTCCTCGCTGACATTATTAGGAAAGAACTTCACATTGGGATATAAAGGTCGTAAAAGTAAGTTATACCATAGGCATTTCATCAATATCAGGATCGTCTTCATGCTCAGCAACCCAGTTAATTGCACCTTCAATAGTGCTATTACCTGAGGTACAAAAAAAATATAACAAATTATAGTTTATCTTCAATTCTTCATCATATGCAATTCACTGTTCACATAAGCCTTGTATGGAAGCAGACAGTTTCATCCAATTTGCCAAATGAACTAAGCATTAAAGTCGTGATTAATCCAACACTCCCTCAATTAAACCTTGAGTTTAATATATGGTATCAGCTTAACTTCATCTAGCATCAATTGCCATTCTATTATACAATAACATGTACCTCATCTCCGGAAATAAATCAGTGTTCAAAAGCAACAAAGCAGTGACAAATATAGGAACAGAGACATGCTTGACCTGACTGGAATGGTCCCAAAATCTGGTACTTACATGAAAAGAGTTCTACCACAGTCTATGCAAAATGCATGTTCTACTGCTCCACGCGCTATTCTGGTACCAGTTATAGATGCATGACCGCTATATCTTTAAGAAACACATGAGCCACACTTTTACCTGAATAATGAAGTGCTCTAGTTGCACGGGCAGTTGGAAAGCCCATTGCTTCGAGCTCACTTAGCATGTCTTTGTTTACCTCTGGAATGACCATTTCTAGCAAAGATGAAAGTAAAAAAAGTTGTTAGTTCATATTGAATCTAAACAAAGAAGTAGAGTGAGGCTACGGTGCTATGCATAGCACGAATTGGGTCCGTGCTACGGCTCAAAATTTGACTTTTCAAAATTCTAACGGTCGATCCGAACCGTTCAACATGATTATAAAATGAATATGTACTTGCAAACCAAATTTTACATTTTTCTGAATTTTTTTTACTATTTTTTTAGATAAGCTGTTTTTGGATGGTCCAAAATGTCCAGATCAAGTGATTTTCGAAAAAATAGTAAAAAAATTCGAAAAAATGTAAAATTTGGTTTGCAAGTACATATTCATTTTATAATCATGTTGAACTGTTCGGATCGACCGTTAGGATTTTGAAAAGTCAAATTTTGAGCCGTAGCACGGACCCAAACGGTGCTATGCATAGCACCGTAGCCTCACTCAAGAAGTAATTCAACACGTGACATAAAAACTTTTACAAAATAGGACTCAAAATAAAAGGCCTAATAAAAAGTTGGTTTAACCTTGGGACTGGTTCTCTTCTCCAGCTGTCACCATGTCCACATCTGTTCCAGGCTTGGGCTTCGACTCAAGATCAATAGGCTTTGCCTCTTCTAGAGTTTTGTCGACAAAATCTTCATGGCCAGTTCTCTTCTTGTGGAGATCCACCTCCTTTATCATTGATAATTACAACCACATGAAGAAAAAAGTAAACAAAAATGAAATGAAGATCACTATAAGTAACAAAGTTGATGATAATCCTGATGCAATTTCAATTAAGGTTTATTCTAATATTGTTATCATCTGGTATTTAATATTGAACTTATATGCCTGATTTATATGAACCTTTAAGATACAATTGATAGTAACTAAGGCTCAAAATGAACCAACTCAATGCAGATGATTCTGGAAGAGTTTTACAACATTGCCACTAGTTGTCAATTTAAGTTATCTTATCTTTTGCAATTGAGCTTCAGTTGTCGCCAAAGTACCAAATTTATTAGCTACTGTTATCACAAAGCAAAGCCTTTTTAAAGGTGAAATGGTAAAACTCCTAATAAAAAAGACGCTTGGAGCAGCAATCAAAGGGATACCAATGCACTAAAACAAATATAATACCCTAGAACTTCTAACTATTGTTGTATAGAAGAAGCATAGAAGCACTCTAACAATACTGCCCTTGTCTCTGTAAAAAGCATCTCTCTAAAATTCCCTACACTGCCTCTAGCCCATTCTCTATGTCTACTCAATCTCAACTAATTCCCGAATTCCACAAAATCTATCTACAATTACACCATATTATCGGAATGCACCTTGATCAAAGGAGCACAATTACACAGCTGAGAACCAAAAGACTTGCCAACATGCAACAGGTGGAGCAGAGGATGATTCCAGATAGCTAGGCTACTACAGTTAGCTATTCCGAGGTTACCATCCGACATGCCGATTTGGAGAGATTATCGCACCAGATCAAGTCCATATAAGCACAGATCGCGAAAATTGGAGGAGAAAACTGGCAAAAGACTTACAGTTTGAGAGCGACAAGGCTTGCCACAGGTGGAGCAGACTAAGGAGAGAACCGCCTCGGTTGATTCGGAGAAGTTGGAGTGGGAGGTGAGCTCCGCGTGCTGTTGCGCCTCCTCGACGCTCTTCAAGTGCGCCCCGCAGTCGCCGCACCGGAGCGAGAGACCCGCCATCGTAGAGTTCGCCCAGCGATGGAGAAACGTTTCTGTTTCAGTTTGGGTGCGATTAATATTTTATCTTTGTCTTGTCGATGTGTATTCGCAGGTAATGATTTGGTTTAGCACAGTTTCATTTTCATCATCTTCTTTTTTAACTTGCGAAAGGGGCAAACCGGCAAACTATCTTGAATTCAGATCCAGTGCAATATCTCACTGAATATAATGAGATCTGAGTCGTCAGTTTTAAACTTCGCACGAATCTATAAACGGACAACTATATCTACAGTGCTACACTAGGCACCGAATTCTTCACAACCCGGCTGGAGTATTGTATTATGGGATACAGACTCAGCTCTCTTTTAACTCTCTAAAAAGAAAAAAAAAATATAAACAAAATTTTCTCAATGAATAGTTCGTAATTGAAACCCATCTATTTATCTCTTTTGGTCCGTGTTCTAAATAACACGTTATAGCGATGCAATAGTGACGTTAAAGTGTTTTCGGACCTTAAACGCTAAATTATGGGATAAAAGTGCGTTATTTTAGCTACGACCGCTATAGCAGTAATAGCGGTCCGTTATTTGCGCTACACGCTATGCTACATAGGCTTTTATTTAAAGGTTCAAACTGAATTTTTTTTTAAGGATTAATTGTTTTTAAGGTTCGGATTGCTTTTGGTTTTAAATAAAAAGATAGATAGTTTATGTCATGATGCTTAGGTTTTTTAAATAAAAAAAAAATATATAGTTTATGCCATGATGCTTAGGTTATTTTGAATGAAAAAAGATAGACAACTTATGATATTATTAGAAATATTTTGAATAACAATTTGGACTTTGTACTGGTTCAATATGAATATTCTAATTCCTTAATCAATTTTGCGTTACTTATAGCTATATGAGATTTTAGATAATGTTGATAATTAGTAAAAATATAAATATAATTTTTCAAATAAAAAACGCTATGTAGGATAGTTTTCGTTATAACTACGTTATTCGCGATAGCTTTTTATTTAATCTTTTTGCGATAACGCGATTATCGCTATTTAGAACATTGGTTATGGTACATCAAGACTTTTTGTTTGTTGATCTAATTGAGTAAATTATAGGAAGATATATCACTTGATGATAATTATTTTAATATTTTTATACAAGTTTTTAAATAAGTTGTATACAGCTGAAAATAGAAAAATAATTTGTAGATCTACTACTAGACGTATTGATAATTTAACAATCAAATTTCAATACTTGCGTTTGATAATGAATTGAGAATTATTCATTTTATATCGTTGAAAATTTAATTGATTGGTTACAAAATATTGTGAATAATGGTATGCGCTCGTTGGACGGACGGGGTATCGCCAAGCGATTAATCGGTATGCGGTTGATTAATCAAAATTATTCGTCCAATTAATCGTTTTCATTAAAATTATGTACACATATTCATAATTTATTAAAAATGATTTATTTAATTCATCAAACTTAACGAATAAACTTAATTTAACTTAGTTTTATTATTATAACACAACACTAGCTTATTTTTTCTTAACAACACATACACATTTTACATTTGTAAGTAACACATTTATTTAATACAAAAATAAATTAGAAAATTAAGCCTTTCCAAATATTAATAATATATTATTTGAAAGAAATAAAACATTCCAATATAAAATTACTAAATTTAGTTTATGATATAACTTAATTTCATGAGGAGGGTTCCACTGCACCCATTTTTTCATACTCCCAAATGCTCCTAAAATTTGAACGAACCGATCACCATCAAAATTTGTGCAAATCAAGGTGCTGTTCTAGAACTGAAACTGGAGGCCTCTTGTTCTCTCCCTCTCTATATCTCTCAACGATTAGAGCCCGTGCGAAAGAAAGTGACAGAACACCCTCTTTCCTGCTCTCTCCTCTCTCTTGCATACTCTTTGTCGATCTCGCACACAACCCTCACCCTCTTGATCTCGCACACAATCTCGTCACCACGAATGAGGAGAACCCGCTCAACGTATCCACGCGATTGAGGACAACCCTCCTTTTCATTTTACACCCTTTGGCACTTGAGGCATAAATGGCGGAGAGGAAGTTCAGGTGTGTAAAATTTGAAAAGTTTTCTTTCTTATTCAATTTGAGCTTTCTGAGTTACATGTATATATAGCAATACATTTATCTAAACCTAGTTATAATCTAAGATTGACTAATTTACCCCTAATTACATATACTATCTGAATTGGAGTCATGCGCCTCATAAGCTGTCTGACCAAGAGAATATCTTCATACCAGAATTTCTGTTTGTATGTGCGCAAGAGCAATACAGCTCTATCCATTTGATAAGGGGATAAGATATTATTCATTGTAATTGGGAGAACAAGTAATAAGGCAAAAGGTCAGAGGAGATAGTTTCTTTGCAAACTATGATATAATACTGTTTTTTTTTTCCTATTAATACATTCCACTTGGCAGCCACTGCCAAGCATTCAAAAATAAAATAAAATTCAAATGTTATTATGGTAATTCCCTTTTCCCAATTTGTTATTATTAGAATTATAATTAGTTTTATCAGTTGCATTTTCATTACACACCTAAAAAACTAATTAAGCATACCAAATTTCAGATACATTTTAGGTAGGCGGTAGTGTTTAGTTGGAAAACTAAAGTGGACAAAATCATCATGTCTACTTCTCCTTCCCACGATGAAGAACTTGGCTTATCTCTTTTTCTTGCTTCTCCTACCCACAATGGAAAAGTGCCATTTTCTCTTTCTCCGGTGAACAAAGTCATGCTACAGGCTTCGTCGAGTCCTCATCTCCACCATTTGAAGTAACAGACGTAAGTTATTTTCTTTAAATTTCTGTTTATTTTTTTATTTGGGATGGCATATATTTTCTCCAACTATTGTATTGAATTTTCATGCAGTTTCTACAAGTCTTGCACATTAATAGCAACCTGCTTTACCTATAGTTCAAAATTTGATTATTAGCTTGCACATTAGACAAAAGAAGCTACATGCTTAAATATTTTTCATGTTATAAAATTTTGTCATACAAGTTCTCATCAAAACATTGTTTTATATTAGGACGATTCTTCTATGAATGATGAGATTGAGATGGAGGCAGATTTTTCTGGTGAAGATAATACAAAAAAAAAGAGTGGTAATGATCTTGTCTTATGGAAAAGCATGAAGTTTGCATCACTTGAAGCGTTTGAAACTTTTTATAACAAACTTGCTAGTTTGGAGGGATATACTGTACGGATAAGGAGGACCTCTAAATTTAAACGTAATGGTGGAATTCGTTACCGTCAGTATGTGTGCTCATGTGCTGGATTTTGTGAAGAGAAAAAATCAAATGATATACTTGATTTGGATCAAGAAAAGACTAGTAGAACAACCTTAACTCGTAGAACTGGTTGTCCGGTAAATGTAAGCGTGTCAAATAAGAATGGTGTTTGGAAGGTAAAATGCATTAACATGAGCACAACCATCTGTTGGTTAGTTCTAGTAGTCGGATCCACTTAAAACAACCCAAAGGGATGCCGTCTGTGGCCAAAAAGCTAGTGGAGAAGTTTAGCGAAACAGATCTTCCGATTGGTAGAGTGTCAGATATTGTTAATTGCGATGCAAGCATAAATGTTTCACAAAGAGATTGTTGGAATCATAAAAGAGATCTTAGGAGGAAGAATCTGGATAACGGAGATGCACAAGCTGTTTTGAAATATTGTATTAAGAAGAAATCACAAGATCCAAAGTTCTTTTTCGCAATCCAAACCGATGAAGAGGACAGATTGGTAAATTTTTTTGGTTAGATTCGACCGCTCGTCAGTACTATGAGCGGTTTGGTGATGTGTTGGTCTTTGATACAACTTACAAAACTAACAAGTATGGTTTACCTTTGGAAAATTTTGTTGGTGTCAATAATCATACCCAATCCATCATATTTGGTTTTGTCTTATTGCAAAATGAGCAGGAAGAAACATTTGTATGGTTGTTTGAGACTTGGCTACATGCGGTCGGTGGTAAGTTTCCGGTGTCAATCCTCACGGATCAAGATCGTGTAATTGCAAATGTCATTGCAAAGGTTTTTCCAATCGTTCTCCATAGATTTTGTCTTTGGCACATCACAAACAAATTTCAGAAAAATTTGATTCTCTTTACAAGAAAACTCACCATTTGGTCGAGATATGAAGGACTGTTTGTATAATTCGGTCACTACCGAGCAATTTGATAATGCATGAAAGAAGATTATGGAGGATTACAAGCTTACAGAGAATGAGTGGTTGAATAATTTATTTGATATTCGACAATCATGGATTCCCGTTTACAACTGAACCATATTTTATGCCGGTATGAATACCACCCAAAGATGTGAGCATACACTCTTTTTTCGATTCATTTCTTAATAAAGGCACTACCTTGAGAGAATTTGTGATCAAGTATGAGCATGCTCTTGAGCATCGCTATAGGGCGGAGCATGTGGAGCGGTTTGCTTCAATATACAAAAGTCCAATTTTGACAACCAAATCTCCACTTGAAGAACAAGCGGCTGATGTATACACAAGAAACATCTTCAATGAATTCCTATAAGAGCTTAAGGAAGGTGGTGCGTTGAGAAAAGATAAGTTAGAGAAAAGTGGATCCTCAAGCAAGTATAAGGTATCATATTTTCACAATCCTAATGAAACATTTGTTGTAACTGTGGATGTTGAAGTCTGTGATGTTTCTTGTGAGTGTCTGATCACTCAAAAGAGAGCAATGTTTCTTTTAATATTTATAAACTCGTAAATGCTATCGGTTCGGACTGCAAGCGCACAATCCTTATCGAGTAGTATATGCGAGGTCGATCCACAGGGAATATTGGTTCAGTGTCTTGAGCGATCGAATCACAACCTTTCGAAAGGCTAGACGAAATCTGAAATTTGAGAGATGTTTGTTGATCAATGTAAATTAGGAAACAATTAAAAGTAATTAAAATAAAGATAGAGATGAGAATTCCTAGGGTTTCGGCACACCGTTGCCACTCAATCCGTCTTGACAATATATTCCTGTTGCGTCTGATTTCCTGTTGTTGTTTTATGAAAGATAACTACATAGGTCACTGCGATTTATGTTACGCCAGAATGACAGATCTTTCATCGAGACTCTACTCAGGACAATGCGATTTATCTTACGCAACTATCGGGTCTCTTACCTCCCAAATTACTACACAGATCACTGCGATTTACCTTACGCAAATGATGGAATTTGGTCATGCGTTTTGTTGTTCTGGTTTATGGCTTCCCCGCGAAGGTTTTCTTCACATAAACCTAATAGATCTCAACGAGGCTAACTCATCCAAATAGTTCTTTCGAGTTATTAAAGTACTGTCACTACCCTAACAAACTCAAACTAGATCATTAAAATTAGGTGAAGAGATAGTAAATCACAAAAGCATATTCGATACAACAACAAGAAATCATAATCAACAGAAATATATATATCAAATCATCAAGAGTAACAAGGTTTACTGCCTAGCCCTAAGAAAAGGAACTTAGCCGCGGAACGGCATGGTTACAATCCTCCTCTCTTCTCTCTTTAATCAAATCTAACCCTAATTACAAAGATATCTATTCCCTCTGTCCAGGGGCCTTTTATAGGAGTGTAGGGACGTCTGGAGTTGATTGGAAGCCAAGGAATTGATCTGGAAACAGCTGTCGGCAGTTATTTCCCAAGAGTCGCCTTCGGTTACGGACCGTATCAAGGTGATACGGTCCGTAATGGGACCTTGGCAGTTATGGTTGTAACTTCCTGCGCTATCTTCTGAGCCTGTGCTATGCCTGGTCCGTATTAACCAATACGGGCCGTAATAGGGTCTTAGTCGATAAGCGTTGCTGATCCGATTGACCCGATTCTAGCTCCATTTGATGTAGAATAGTCCCAAAACCTGTTTTCTGCAATAAAACTTAAAGAATGGTGACAGTAGCCTTTTTCTCTAAATAATTAAACATAAGTGTGAGAAAATATGTAAAACCTAAGCCAAAACCCTACGTAAATCATCATCATTTTGACTCTGATCACGCCTCCCAACTTGAATTGTTGCTTGTCCCCAAGCAACGACATCCCAACTGGTCAAAGATCCGGTCTAGGTTAAACCATACAATCTCAAGGACTTGTTTAAAAAAATTCAATTAGGACTTAGGTTTGGTACAATTGGCATGACAATAAAAATTTAGAACTCTAAAATATTAATGATCTCTCCCTTGAACAATTTATTCACCCCATGATTGACCTCATTATGCTAACCCTAGAAAAATTATTATCGAAAAATCTAATTCACAAATATCCTTAAAATTGAGAGTATTAATTTCCCCTTCGATTATAAATCGATCCCTTCCAACCAATAGGAATTCTAATGATATAAATTTTGATTTTCCTTCCCAATTGATTGGAGCAAAGTACGACAACTAAGTGTGTTGGTACTTGTGACTATTTTTGAAAAATTAAATATGTACAAAAATTTAAAATTTGGGAGGTTTTCTCGAGCCTATTGGTAACCAGTCTTGCGTAGGCACCCGTACTCTTTTTATCCTCCATCTTTTATTCTATATATATATATATATATATTTTTTTCCATATTTTTCTATTTTTTGGGTTTTTCTCTTTTTTCTCTTTTTTTGTATTTTTCAATTTTTCTGAAAAATAAAATAACATATTTTTGTGTCACAAGCACCATGATTACACACAATTTCAAGTATTCATTCATACAAGAAATTATTGCATAGTTTCGCTAGGGGTCTATCTATAATAAATGGGTATTCTAAAACACTATCAAATTTAAAAGACTTTGCAAACATAAATTACTCAAAATAAAAATTCTAGGTTTTGCAATTTTTGATCAACTCTCATGGTTAGCAATTAATTGTTCACTTTGAAATTACTAATAATTAAAATTCTGAATTTTTGGTATCATGGTCAATTATCTAAACCTTAGTCTAATTCAATTTAAAACAATTCCTATTTAATTAACCTACTCCTAAGGAAAAATAAAAATGCAAGCTAGCTAAAAAGCTCAATCTAATCATTCTAGGATTTTCGGTAAATCCTCCAACCCTAGTCAAAAATTGAGTAAAACTACTAGCATCTAAGAATTTAAAGTGCGAAAAATTTTAAAGATACATGGTCAAATTACCTCCTACCCCCCGAATAAAATTGAGCATTGTCCCCAATGCTCGAGAGGTAAAAATAAAGGAAGTAAGAAAGTAAAAAGACCAGGGAAAGATACAACTCACTGCACCTCAATCCTGAGGTGGTGGAGGTGGTGGATGCTGGATCTCCTCGTAGAATGACGGGTCGAAGAGTCCGTATGGTGGTGGGTGATATGGTAAACCGGTGGTGAGGGCATGCTGGTAGTACTGCTGTGATAAATGGCGGGCCTGTCGCGCCTCCCGCCTGTTGTTGGCAGCATTCCCTCGCAGCTCGTCCATACCCTGACGAACCTGACCTACAGAGTGACGTGTCGCGTCATACTGCTGGTCTAGTCGGGCATAGGTGGTCCTAGTGTCAATGGAGAACCTCTCCATGTTGGCGTTGACGCTCCGGACAGCTTGTAGGACCCGGTTGTATCCACTCTGAGGGGCATCAGATGGTCCCGCCCCTTGTCGCGCTGCTTCTGTTGTTAGCGCTTCTTGCCGAGCCCTGTGCTCATTTGCCGCCATTTCTTGCATGTATGCGGCGGCTGCTGCAGTCGCGGCCCTATCCTCCTCCTCAGCCTCGGCCTCTAAGGCCTCGAAGTCGACCTCGTCATCGCTTTCTTGAGCGGCCTGTCTTCCTTTGGGCTCCACATGCTTCCATTTTGCTTGGTTTTTGAGAGGTAGCGGTTTGCAAGGCATTTGAACCCTCCTGTTTTCAATGTGGTAGATGTATGGCTCGGGAGGTCTGCCGCTGATCATTCTCATGGCAGTAAGGCAGTTGATGTCTAGAAATTTAATTCCGGTGCCTTCCTTTAGAAAATCTACCTCTATTCTGAGTTGGCTAGCGAGGATTGTGGCGATGGCACCGATGGAGATGTTTCCTCTGCCCCTTTTGTTGGTTCCAATTGAGTGAATGTGGTTGCAGAGGAAATGGCCGATGTGCGGAGGCTCTTCTGGTGTGATGAGCATGCACTTGAGAATGTACAGCTCGGGGAAGGTGACTTTTGCACATGTCTCACCTCGAGCGAAGAGAGAGTTGCTGAGAGCAGCCTGCATGTACCGAAGTACCGGATGGACAATGTGGCTGGCGACTCTCGGATCACTGGTGCGGTCATTGGTGATCAGCTTCCAAAAATTCCGGTCGTCATTGTATGCCTGTACGCCTTCATCCTTGAAGCCAAAGATGTCGCAAAAGTCGCTCATCGACATTTCCTGCTGTATGTTCATCAGTTGAAACTTGATTATATCGTTTTCGGAGGAGAAGGTGGCAATGAACTCACGGGTGAGGTCGTCATAGACCGGGACATCCACCAGCTTGTTGAGAAAGTCCCAAATGTGAACCCTTTTGGCTAGAGTTTTGAATTGGGCGAGGAGGTTGGGTTCTTGCAGGGTTTCGATGTGGATGGCCTTGTGGTTCACGATTTTATTGTCTTCCAACTTTTCGAAGACTCGGGCGTGTGCTCTTGAGGTGAATTTGATATCCAGGGGGATATATTGCGGCTCCTCCCTTGGTTGTGGCTCATTTTGAGGAGGAGATTCCGGCAAATCTTCTCGCTCGGGGCTTTGTTCGGGCGATCGTGGAATTTGAGAAGAAGACTCCCCCCTTTTCTTTTTGCCTAGTCCTGTTAGAGTTTTTAGAAGACCTCGTGTTTTCGGGGCCATTTTTAGAATTTAACCTCCTCTGTTACGGGCCGTATTGGGTCAATACGGTGTGGTTACGGACCCGTGTGCTGGTGAAATTTGGTTAAGTACAGGACTTAATACGGGCCGTATTGACGGATACGGACCGTAATGGACTGATACTGATTTGGCAAGAAACCGAGAAAACCTAATTTTTTTTTTTTTGTAATTATCGTGATTTTTGGTTCTAAACTAAGTTTAAAACAGAAAATGTGCTAAAGTTAAATTGCAAAGAAAGAGGATAGACTAAAGATAGAAACAAAATTGAAAAACAAGAGAAAATGGGAGAAGAACCGAAAAATGGTGGAGATTGGTGCCTTTGGTTGATACGGGTCGGAGTTGGTGCGGATTGGGGGTTCAGCGGCAGTGCGAGAAGTGGTTGAGGCGATCTCCTTGGTGGCCGGCGGTTATTTGCGAGGTTGGCTCGGGTTTTTGCAAGAAAATGAATAGGGAGGAGAGGAAGGGGGAAGAGAAGTAGAGAAGGAAGAGAAGAGGGGAGGTGAAACGGGAGAGGGCCCAAAGTAGAAAATTTCTATTTTGAACGGTTACCCAACTTCGCGCCTCTTCGTTAACGGGTTTCAATTTCACAGACCGGTCTTTGATACGGACCGTATTGGCTGATACGGTCCGTATTCGATCCAGAAATTTGAATCCTGATAACTTCCAACTTCTGCTTTGAATACGGTCCGTATTGGCTGATATGGACCGTATTAGCTACTGACCTGCTTTTCCTCTGGACTCTTGATCCGTATTCATTGTTCCAGCCCGTATTGGCTGATACGGTCAGTAACAGAGAATATTTTCTTGACTTTTCCAATGTTTTTAACCGAGCCCTTCCTCTAGCATGTTCACCTGGTCATAGAGAAATGAGTGAATGTGATTCGTTCCCCAGTTAATATCCTAATTAAATTGAAAATAAATAATTATGCGAAAATTATAAAAGTGGCCTTGGGTTGCCTCCCAAGAAGCGCTTGTTTTGAGTCATTAGCTTGACTTTGTGTTGCATCAGTTTCTTCCAGATACCCTGATACCTCGCATATTTAGTCTATTTTAGGCCTGTTTTAGTACCAGATTCGTGCCATAATTCACCAGAATCATGTGCATTTCATCGATATATCTTTAGAATTTGGTACTGCTGAGTGTTTGTTTGTTTTCTGCAGGTTTGGAGCAAAACAACGAAGAAACGGCGATTTGGGATGATCTGGTACGGCCCTTACCAGGTTTGGTACGGGTCTCACCAGACTTAGCCGATTTCAGCTCATCACACCTGGTACGGCCAGGCCTTACCACTTTGGTACGGCCCTTACCTAAAGGCGGCCTGACAGATCCAGAAATTTCAGCACCGAACTTAAAACAGTCATAACTTTTGACTCGTAACTCCGTTTTGAGCGTATGACCACTTTTTGGAAAGCTAGCGAGAAGATCTACAGTCTCACCACGCCTGGTACGGCCAGGCCGTACCAAATTGGTACGGGCCGTACATAAAGGCGGCCTGACAGATTCAAATCTTGGCAGAGGCTATTTAAAGCGGGGAACTCTCCAATTTCGAGATCTATTCCATTCCAGATCCATTTGAGAGCACAGTAAGAGAGAGAAAGAGAGCTAAGGAGCTGAGAGCAAGAAGGAAGGAAGAGGAAAGAGGCGAAACTCGACGGATCTAGCTTCCTCCTCTCGATCCCTTCGATCCATGGCTATCTCTCTCCCTTTATTGTATTTTTAGATCTGATTATGTGCTGTGAGTAGTTCTTTTAGTTTCTAGGGTTAGAGATTGATTCTTGATTTGTTTTGACTTTCTTTGACTTGTATCTTGTATGAACTCTTTAGTTTGATTGATTGTGATCTTCTTTGATATCTTTTGCTTTGCTTGCTGTGATTGTTGTATGATGTGCCTCTAGGTTTAGATCGAACCTATCAAGGTCATGTGATCATCTCAATCTTTCATCCAAATCAAATGCTTAGGGTAGAATAGTTCGAATTGAAGCCGAAAGGTTGAATTCTCCTCTAATCGACAGATTAGAGGGTGCCTTAGACCTCCAATCAACCAGCTAGGGTGTAGAAACCCTAAAAGGCAATCAATTGCATTCCAACCTAGATCTTGATCCAACAAACGATGGTTGAGGGTTAGGAACCTTAGGTATGGTCTATTGAACCTTTCTAAAGAGTTTAGCACAAGGTACCAGCAAAGAAATGCATTCACTCGAACTGGTAAGCTCTGTTCTGGGATGCCAGTACGGGTCTTACCAGGGTGGTACGGCCTTGCCTTACCAAGTGAAGTACGGCCTAGCCGTACCACTTAGGTACGGGCCGTACCACTAGAGGCAGATCAGAGATGAAGTCTGAAACCCTGGAAACGCCTTTTATCCATAATCAAAACACAATTTACATTTCTTCTAGCATTTTATTACATCTTCTTGAATTGTTTGACTTGACCCTTTAGGAAATTAAATACCAAACCAAACCTTTTCCACTTCTAGTTTTTGATTAAGTTTGATAGAATCTAACCTCGCAATTAACCGTTCCTGTGGATCGATACCCGAATATACTACACGATAGGGGTTGTGCACTTGCATCCCTTACTCGTGGAGTGTAAACGTGGTTTTAAAAGGTACGCCTTCAAGCGTACCGAAACTTGCGTTGCGTTCTGCCCATAACAAGTTTTTGATAACCGTTCCTGTGGATCGATACCCGAATATACTACACGATAGGGGTTGTGCACTTGCATCCCTTACTCGTGGAGTGTAAACGTGGTTTTAAAAGGTACGCCTTCAAGCGTACCGAAACTTGCGTTGCGTTCTGCGCATAACAAGTTTTTGGCGCCGTTGCCGGGGACGGTAACCAATTGCTTAGTTAGATTTTATCTTACTTAGTTGATCTAGATTTTATCTTGTATCCTTTATTTTCTTTCATTTTGTTTATTTATTTTATTTTCCCTTTTTCAGGATCACTATGGCGATTACTATCTGAGGAGCTCGAGACACCATGGATTTCATGTACATGGCGACAGACCGGCATTGGTATGGCCGCGACAATTTTCAGGATGGAGGAGGCGGCCGATCCAAAGCTGATCTGATCGCAGCTCTATACGCCAAAGCTACCAAGCTAGGGGAGGCCGTTGAGAGCTATTCAATCGAAATGAGCATGAGGGCAGCCAGAAGACAGCAACCACAGCCATGTGCCGTGTGTGGGGACAGGAGACACTCTTATGAGTATTGCCCACTGGCTGATTGGAGTGAGGAACAGGAGCAGGATGGCTATATCAGCAACAACAATTGCAATTTCTACGACCCTGCACCATTCGATGACTCGAACAATTGCGTATTCCAACCCGATCCACCCGAGCCGTACGTTGATCCCGCTGAGATCGAATTCATACACGAGCAAGGGAAGGTGAACCAGATGCTGTGGGAACAGTTGCAAAACATGTCCACGCAGATGGCCGCTCAAAACAAGCTGTTGGAGCAGTTGAGTCACATCATCACCTCACGCCAATCTCAACCTGAAAAGCTGCCAGCTCAGCCAGAATGCGAAGGACCAGCCCAGCCAACAGACCAGACCGCACTTGACGCGACCCGCATCATTGAGACACGACCCGCACCTCCACCTGAAGAGCATATGGACGCGACCCGCACACCACCCGATGCGACCCGCATGCCGTGTTCTGATGACTTGGAGACCATAGAAAGCGAGTCGGATTGGTCAACATGCGATGCCATTCCACCTGATGCGACTCGCGTCAAGACCCAGACAGAGCGGCTGACTCCTGAGCTCAATCCTCCAGCAGCTCACCTCAGGTATGAGTTTCTAGACCCAGATAGATGTTGTCCTGTGATCATAAGTGCAGATCTTGAACCCGATCGGACTGCTTCACTCTTGGAGAAATTGGAAGCGCACAAAAGCGCGATCGGGCGCTCGATCAAGAACTTGATGGGAATCTTGCGGATTTTTCTGATGCAAGAGTGTGATCGCATGGGCCGTGTACCTCAGAAGTGGGTGCTCCCACCAGTGCCACCTGATCCACCTCCCACCAACCAGTGAGACGCCCCCGCCTCATCCCTCGCTCACCATCTAGTAAGTTTCCATATTTTCTTCTATTTACTTTTTCCTTGTGTGAATTCAAGCATTGAGGACAATGCTTCATTCAAGCTTGGGGGGGTGGAATAGAAGAAAATTGTATCTGCATTTAGACATGTTTATTTTTCAAAATTTTGCATTTTTAGGTGATAAATTTGTGTGATTGCTAGAATTAGGGACTTGTTTGAAAACTTTTGTTTGTGAGTTGGATGACCTTGGGAAATTAGAAATAACCTCACAATTGACCAAATAGAACTAATTAGGAACAAATGGTTCGAGATTTGTAAAATTGGAAACTTGAATGTCGAGATAGCATTTAGAAACTGAATTGTGCCTTTCAAACATGGAAATAGGGATTTCAAATAAAGAAAGGTTGGGATATCCGTAGGTGTGAATGAACGCTAGTGGATGTGTGTATTCATGGTATGTGCAAATAAAAAAAAAGAGAAGAAAGAAAGAAAACAAGAAAACAAAAGAGAAAAGAAAATAAAAAGAGATGAAAAGATGGAGAACATAAGAGTACTGGCAATAAGCCTTGCATGGGCGCCTTTGAGCTCGTCTCCCAATTAGAAATAAAAGAACATATCAACACACGAAGTCCGCAACTTTCTGACCTAAGCTTGATTCAAGCTTGGGGGTGCCAAAAAGGGAAAATCTCTACAAACGACGGCATACTTTAGTGAAAGAATGATAAATCGATAAATTCGAGTAATCAACTTTGCAAGACTTGAAACATTTAGAGTTTGAGGTTTTATTAATCAATTTGTGAGGTGAATCACAATTGACCAAGGGAAGTCCGAATCATAGCAAAAAGATTCTTGCGTTCTTTTATTGTAGCAATCATGTAAGTTTTCACATTTAGGCTTGTATCCGCATTTAGATTTAGTTGTCCAGCACTTTTACCCGAGTTTGAAACTTTTTGCTTGAGGACAAGCAAAGGTTCAGCTTGGGGGAATTTGATACCTCGCATATTTAGTCTATTTTAGGCCTGTTTTAGTACCAGATTCGTGCCATAATTCACCAGAATCATGTGCATTTCATCGATATATCTTTAGAATTTGGTACTGCTGAGTGTTTGTTTGTTTTCTGCAGGTTTGGAGCAAAACAACGAAGAAACGGCGATTTGGGATGATCTGGTACGGCCCTTACCAGGTTTGGTACGGGTCTCACCAGACTTAGCCGATTTCAGCTCATCACACCTGGTACGGCCAGGCCTTACCACTTTGGTACGGCCCTTACCTAAAGGCGGCCTGACAGATCCAGAAATTTCAGCACCGAACTTAAAACAGTCATAACTTTTGACTCGTAACTCCGTTTTGAGCGTATGACCACTTTTTGGAAAGCTAGCGAGAAGATCTACAGTCTCACCACGCCTGGTACGGCCAGGCCGTACCAAATTGGTACGGGCCGTACATAAAGGCGGCCTGACAGATTCAAATCTTGGCAGAGGCTATTTAAAGCGGGGAACTCTCCAATTTCGAGATCTATTCCATTCCAGATCCATTTGAGAGCACAGTAAGAGAGAGAAAGAGAGCTAAGGAGCTGAGAGCAAGAAGGAAGGAAGAGGAAAGAGGCGAAACTCGACGGATCTAGCTTCCTCCTCTCGATCCCTTCGATCCATGGCTATCTCTCTCCCTTTTATTGTATTTTTAGATCTGATTATGTGCTGTGAGTAGTTCTTTTAGTTTCTAGGGTTAGAGATTGATTCTTGATTTGTTTTGACTTTCTTTGACTTGTATCTTGTATGAACTCTTTAGTTTGATTGATTGTGATCTTCTTTGATATCTTTTGCTTTGCTTGCTGTGATTGTTGTATGATGTGCCTCTAGGTTTAGATCGAACCTATCAAGGTCATGTGATCATCTCAATCTTTCATCCAAATCAAATGCTTAGGGTAGAATAGTTCGAATTGAAGCCGAAAGGTTGAATTCTCCTCTAATCGACAGATTAGAGGGTGCCTTAGACCTCCAATCAACCAGCTAGGGTGTAGAAACCCTAAAAGGCAATCAATTGCATTCCAACCTAGATCTTGATCCAACAAACGATGGTTGAGGGTTAGGAACCTTAGGTATGGTCTATTGAACCTTTCTAAAGAGTTTAGCACAAGGTACCAGCAAAGAAATGCATTCACTCGAACTGGTAAGCTCTGTTCTGGGATGCCAGTACGGGTCTTACCAGGGTGGTACGGCCTTGCCTTACCAAGTGAAGTACGGCCTAGCCGTACCACTTAGGTACGGGCCGTACCACTAGAGGCAGATCAGAGATGAAGTCTGAAACCCTGGAAACGCCTTTTATCCATAATCAAAACACAATTTACATTTCTTCTAGCATTTTATTACATCTTCTTGAATTGTTTGACTTGACCCTTTAGGAAATTAAATACCAAACCAAACCTTTTCCACTTCTAGTTTTTGATT
This sequence comes from Carex parvula, assembly GCA_025461045.1. Classification (NCBI taxonomy): domain Eukaryota; kingdom Viridiplantae; phylum Streptophyta; class Magnoliopsida; order Poales; family Cyperaceae; genus Carex; species Carex parvula. The sequence continues at coordinate 82,550 of JAJGRW010001055.1, read as the reverse complement.
AAGTTTGATAGAATCTAACCTCGCAATTAACCGTTCCTGTGGATCGATACCCGAATATACTACACGATAGGGGTTGTGCACTTGCATCCCTTACTCGTGGAGTGTAAACGTGGTTTTAAAAGGTACGCCTTCAAGCGTACCGAAACTTGCGTTGCGTTCTGCGCATAACATACCCTCCCGTCAATGCAAGCGGGTTGCTTGTCGGGTGGTTTGCCTTCAGCGTCTTCTGTGGTTTCATCATCACTGTCCTTCTTGAAGAAGTCGGTTGGTATTTGAGGTCCGGGGTCGAATGCCAGACTTACACCGAGTACTGCTTCAACCTCGTCCAGTCTTTGAGAAATTGCATCGAGTTCTTCGCGTAGGTTTCTGATTAGTGCTATGGCTAAGAGAGAATAGTTCCTATGGGTTGCGATATTAGGACTTCTGTTTAGATCATCGGTTTGTGTTGTCACGGAAGTTGGATGGACCTGACTGTTGTCTTGTACAATAAACAGTCTTTCCACTTCTTCTTCGTGTGCCATTTCTTCGTTATCTCCAATTTCATTCATTCGCAATTCATCATTGCCATCCTCATCCATTGTTTCCAAATTATAGACAAGACTTATGTCAGGAGGGACCTTAACCTCATTCATGCTGAAGATCATTTTGTTCTCGCCAACATTGAGTGAGATTTTTCCATTTCTAACATCGATCATTGCCCCACATGTGGCGAGGAATGGCCTTCCAAGGATGATAGGAATATGCTCATCTTCTTCCATATCAATTACCACAAAATCTGCTGGTATCCAAAATTTACCGACTTTGATTGGGATATCACGCAACATTCCTTCAGGATATCGAATTGATCGGTCAGCCAGTTGCAATGAGATCCGTGTTGGTGACAGGTCTCCACATTCCAATCTGTCAAATACTACCTTAGGCATCAGACTCACACTTGCTCCCAGATCGCATAAAGCTCTCTTAAAATCGGTTGTGCCAATGGTGCATGGTATTGAGAAACTTCCCGGATCTTTCAACTTTATCGGTAATTTGCTTTGCACGAGCGCACTGCATTCCAGATTGAGTGGAACTGTTGAGAGTTCTTGGAGTCTACTTTGATTTGAAAGATCCTCCTTCAGAATTTTAGCATACGAGGGTATGCTCGCAATTGTTTCAGTGAAGGGGATTGTGACATGTTGTTGCTTGAGTGTCTCCTTGGATCTCGCGAGTTGCTGTTCATTGTGTTTGACAGGCCTTGGAGGGAATGGCAGAGGTGGCTTGTAGGGTGGTGGTGAAATGTATTCAGGTTCGGGTTGTCGCTCGTCTCCACCTACGGTGTCATTCTTCTCCTGAGTAAGGTCTGTCTGCAGTTCGAATACGGGCTGCTCCGGTGGTTGCGGCTCGTACTCTTCTGAATGTGATGGCTCTGCATGTATCTCATCGGAAGTTTGATCGGGTATGGGAGGTCCCTGATAAGCTGTACCGCTCCTTAGTGTTATGCTCTTGCAAGTCTCTCTTGGGTTTTCTTCCGGTTGGCCCGGAAATTTGCCTTTTCCACGTGTGATAGTTGAGAGTTCTTTTGCCATCTTAGAGACATTGTCTTCTAAGTCTTTGTTGCGGTTTGTCAAGGATTCGATCTTTTGTGTGATTTCGGCGTTAGCCTTCTCTTGCTTCTCTAGGAATCTCTCCATTAGTGATGTGATGTCTGGTTGCTGCGGTTGATTGTATTGCCTTGGTTGGTAATTCTGTTGAGGATTATTGTATCTTGGCTGAAAATTGGATTGTGGTTGGTAGTTCTGTTGAGGTGCAGCAGGCCTTTGGTTGTTTGCGTATGAGAAATTTGGATGGTTTCGGTTGTTTGGATGGTATGTGTTGTAGGCGGGCTGAGGTCGAAAGCTGTTATCAATTGCATTTGCTTGCTCCATGTCTTCCTCAGGTTCCGTCACATTCATACATTCGGTCATCTCATGCGCTCCTCCGCAATAGCCACATGCTGTTGCGGCATTGACTGCTGCTACCGTTCGCTGCTTGGTCTGCTTGTTAAGTGCCATTTGCAAAGCATCAATCTTTGCGCTCAACATGGAGATATCATCTACTCGGTGCATGCCAGGTGTTGGCGCTGGCTTCTTTCGCTCAGGGATCCAGTAGTGTTGGTTGATTGCAATCTCTTCAATTAGGTTGTAAGCCTCGTCAGGTTCCTTGTTCATGATTGCTCCTCCTGCAGAAGCATCAATAGACAACCTATCCGTAGGGTTTAGACCATTATAAAAAGTTTGGACAATCAGCCATCTTTCTAGACCATGATGTGGACAACACCTTAACATATCTTTATATCTATCCCATGCCTCACACAATGTTTCACCATCTCTTTGTTCAAAATTAGTAATTGCATTTCTAAACCTTGAAGTTTTGGACGGTGGAAAATATTTTGCAATAAACATATTAAACAATTGGTCCCAAGTTTGAATAGAATTGGCCGGTAAAGAAAACAACCATGCTCTTGCTTTATCTTTTAATGAGAATTGAAATAGCCTTAGCCTGATTGCTTCATTGGTAACTCCGTTGATCTTTATCGTCTCGCATATCCCTAGGAAAATTGACAAATGAAGATGTGGGTCTTCATGTGGCAATCCTCCAAATTGCTGTTGTGAAACCATATTTATGAGAGCAGGTTTGATCTCAAAATTACGGTTTGTAACAGTTGGCGGGTTTATACTAGAATTAGGATCATTCGTGCGCGGTACGCAATAGTCTCTTAGAAGTTTGGGTCTTGCTGCATCGTGAACTCTATTGTTAATCGGTTCGTTCGGTGGGATATTCATGTTGATCGAATCTGAGTCCTCTTCGCCATCAGAATTACTGGATGAAGAACTATGATTGGTTCTTATCGGTGATTTGGAAGCGAATTGTCCTCTCCTACTAGCAATCCTCTCGGATCTTCGTACGGATGATTCGGCCAGCGTGCAATGTTCCTAAAAAAAGAAAAGAAAATCTGAAATTTAAACTAAAAACCGAAAATAGAAAGAAAAAAAAAAGAAAAACGAAATTAAAAATAAAAGAAAAATGAAAATAAAGAAAGTAAAAAGAAATCTAGGCGTTTCTAATTAATTGGATTCAATGGTCAAAACAAGGGCGTCTTTCGAGGCCTTGCACAATGAACCGTTATTCCCCGGCAACGGCGCCAAAAAGCTTGATCACTCAAAAGAGAGCAATGTTTCTTTTAATATTTATAAACTCGTAAATGCTATCGGTTCGGACTGCAAGCGCACAATCCTTATCGAGTAGTATATGCGAGGTCGATCCACAGGGAATATTGGTTCAGTGTCTTGAGCGATCGAATCACAACCTTTCGAAAGGCTAGACGAAATCTGAAATTTGAGAGATGTTTGTTGATCAATGTAAATTAGGAAACAATTAAAAGTAATTAAAATAAAGATAGAGATGAGAATTCCTAGGATTTCGGCACACCGTTGCCACTCAATCCGTCTTGACAATATATTCCTGTTGCGTCTGATTTCCTGTTGTTGTTTTATGAAAGATAACTACATAGGTCACTGCGATTTATGTTACGCCAGAATGACAGATCTTTCATCGAGACTCTACTCAGGACAATGCGATTTATCTTACGCAACTATCGGGTCTCTTATCTCCCAAATTACTACACAGATCACTGCGATTTACCTTACGCAAATGATGAAATTTGGTCATGCGTTTTGTTGTTCTGGTTTATGGCTTCCCCGCGAAGGTTTTCTTCACATAAACCTAATAGATCTCAACGAGGCTAACTCATCCAAATAGTTCTTTCGAGTTATTAAAGTACTGTCACTACCCTAACAAACTCAAACTAGATCATTGAAATTAGGTGAAGAGATAGTAAATCACAAAAGCATATTCGATACAACAACAAGAAATCATAATCAACAGAAATATATATATCAAATCATCAAGAGTAACAAGGTTTACTGCCTAGCCCTAAGAAAAGGAACTTAGCCGCGGAACGGCATGGTTACAATCACTCCTCTCTTCTCTCTTTAATCAAATCTAACCCTAATTACAAAGATATCTATTCCCTCTGTCCAGGGGCTTTTGATAGGAGTGTAGGGACGTCTGGAGTTGAGTGGAAGCCAAGGAATTGATCTGGAAACAGCTGTCGGCAGTTATTTCCCAAGAGTCGCCTTCGGTTACGGACCGTATCAAGGTGATACGGTCCGTAATGGGACCTTGGCAGTTATGGTTGTAACTTCCTGCGCTATCTTCTGAGCCTGTGCTATGCCTGGTCCGTATTAACCAATACGGGCCGTAACAGGGTCTTAGTCGATAAGCGTTGCTGATCCGATTGACCCGATTCTAGCTCCATTTGATGTAGAATAGTCCCAAAACCTGTTTTCTGCAATAAAACTTAAAGAAGGGTGACAGTAGCCTTTTTCTCTAAATAATTAAACATAAGTGTGAGAAAATATGTAAAACCTAAGCCAAAACCCTACGTAAATCATCATCATTTTGACTCTGATCAGTGTCATTTGTTTGAATTCAAAGGCATATTGTGTCGCCATGTGTTAGCAATATTCAATAAAAAGAATGTTGCAAAAATCCTTTAAAATATATCTTATCATGGTGGACAAAGATGGCAGGAGAGGTAATCTTCATTCCTTTAAAGAAGATAGGAGACAAAACTTCAATGGTTCGTGATTTAAAACTTAATGATATGGTAAGCCAATTGAGACCATATATGCACATGAGCACCAATGCTTTTGACATCATAATGGATGGCTTAGATGAAATATTTAAAAGGGTTTCCATCTTAGAGAAAAATGAAGAAGGAAACAAAGGTGCAGTAACCATTGGTTGTGCTGAAAGTGGTATTGAATTATCTCCGCTTAACAATCCGCTAATTGTAAAAACAAAGGGTTGCAAAAAGCAAGATGTCAATTAGTCGAAGAATGGACGCATCAAACGTGGTTTTGAGGTAAGGATGGAAAATTCGAAAAAGGCGAAACGACAATGCAAAAACTGTGGTCAATACGGCCACTACTCTTCAACTTGTGAGAGAAGAAAACATGATGATGCTATGGAGGACGCACCAACTGAAGAGTCATAAAAATGGTACTTTTGGTATAGGCATAGAAATTGTATTTTTGGTATAGGCATAGAAATGGTACTTTTGGTATAGACATAGAAAGGGTACTTTGATTTACTCTCCAACTTTTGGCATTTCAATTTCTGTCATTTTATGTTTTTATTCTAAATTGGAGATGAATGTAATGCCATTTCTTATATGTGTTTTATTTTACAAGCCTTTTGTTTTGCTGTTGAGAAGTTTCTGTTTTTTTTTTACTTTCATTTCTTATACTTGGTGTTTATACTTGGCATAAACTGCTATGTGTATTCGACATGGTCTACTTTCATTTCTTTTGTTTTGCTGGTACAGGGTCTACCTTGGTGTACAAATTTGTTGTTTTTATTTTGCTGTCAAAAGAGGGTCTACTTAAAATGCCAATAAACTTCAACCCCTTTAGTGAATACTGCAATTCTCTAGTTTTAATGTTTTTCAACTTTGATCGAAGTGTTTAGATGAGTTCAAATTAATTTCTTTCTGTAAAATATCATTGCTTCTTATTTTCCATTTCAAAATATCACTTAGACATAGTAATATGAAGAGTGCCTGAGTCGCTTATTACAAATAAGAAATTTAATTTCACATATAAACAGTCTCAAAAAATCAGTGATTAATATTCAAGATAATCTGGTACCAATAGATTTTGACATTGGTATATCACTATGCACCGGCACACTATGTAGAAAAAAAAATCTGCACCAACAACACACATTCAGAGCACTATGCTCTATTGTCAGTAAAAAAAAATATGATTCGTTCTTTCTCAAAGAAAAGTATCATGTGCCATGTGCCAGGAAGCAAAAGGCAATTAAAATTTGAAATTTCAACATTCACAAATGATTCGTTCTTCTCTGAGATATTCTATTATAGGATCATGATTCATTTTCTTTTGTGCGACACTGACAAAATTTCAATACAATTGCAATATACAAGATGTGCATTCATTTATGAAATAATAGATGTACAAACATTCGATAAGAAGTTAATACAAGATGTGCACTTATTTTTGAATACAAACATCCATCAACATGAAAATAAAAAAGACACAAATATCTTAAACTGTTAACACAACTCTTTTGATTTCGAGACGTCATCAGTGGAAACTGGACCATGAAAATCTAGAAGAAGATAAATTCATTGTTTCTTGCTTGATTGTTACACTGTATACTATTACATTTATAAAAATCTCATCTATCTAAACTGCAGTTGTCTCGAAATCTAACTAAGGTAAGAATCCGTTTGAGTTGTTTGCTTGTGTCTTCATCTCCACAGAAACTGCAAAAGTAGTAATTGAAATGGTTAATTGCACAAACATAATTAAACTTTAGAGTTACTAATTTCAACCACAAAATTATGGAACAATTGGATCTAGTCCCTACTGGACATGACAAATGGATAACGAACGTACCAAATTAGCCCCAACATGGACTTGCATGACATGCTTCCAGTGTTCACATGATTCGAGCCCTTGAAGAGCCATGGCACGTGCCGCCTCAGGAAACCACTGAATCCAACAAATAGCTGTTGAAAAAGGGAAAACAAAGTACTTCAAATTTAACTATGAGTCAAAAGTTTATATGTTACTTCTCAAATAATAGAGGGTTCAAATTTTTGACTGTTGGCAGCAAGGACATGGGAATTTAAGAAATAAATAAAGTACTTCAGATGTACTCGTGTGGCCTCAGCAACATAAGAGTCCTCAAATGGCACCTAGTATCTGTGTAACGGTACCTAAAACTTTAGAGAAGAAGATAGCTAATTTGAAAAGTTTTCTTTCTTATTCAATTTGAGCTTCTGAATTACATGTATATATAACAATACATTTATCTAACCCTAGTTATAATCTGAGATTGACTAATTTACCCCTAATTACATATACTATCTGTAATTGGAGTCATGTGCCTCATAAGCTGTCTGACCAGGAAAATATCTTCATACCAGAATTTCTGTTTGTATGTGCGCAAGAGCAATACAGCTCTATCCATTTGGTAAAAGGGGCTGGAGAATATCTTCTACCCTTTGAACTATTGTCCCATCTTGAGCTAAAAAACCCCCTTTGAATTAGATGCCTTATTGCCTTACGTGGAAATTTCAAACAAATTCGTTGAAAAATAGAATTAGAGTGGAAATTTCAGACAGGGAAAAAAATAAATTCACAAATGAGATAGAGAGGAGTGCGCCTTGCCTCTATTGAGTGTGAAGACTTTGAGTTTAATGTGAGGGCGGCGAGAGGGTGACGGTTCGGTTGTGTGCGAGAGAGAACAGAGCACCAATGAGAGAGAAGGAGAGAGTAGCGATGCGAGAGAGGAGAAAGCGACGACGGAGGAGACCAACACTGATCTGAGAAGGAAGGGTTAGGGTTAAGGTTTTTTTCTTCAATCACTTTTTTTGGCACCGCTCTAATTGTTTGAGAGAGAAGGGGAGAACTGGAGGCCTCCAGTTTAGGGATCTTGAAATTTTGCGGAGAGCAGCACCTTGATTTGCACGAATTTTGACGGCAATCGGTTCGTTTAAATTTTAGGAGCATTTGGGAGTAAGAAAAAATGAGTGCAATGGAACCCTCCTCTAATTTCATATATAAATAATAATAGAAGATAAACTGTAAGCTATATAAATAATAGAAGAATTAATCAATTTCAAAATAAGCAAGAAGAACAAATATATATATAATATATATTGGATGTATATTCAAGTACAAATAAAACTACAATACAGTATCACGCTAAGTCATTGGAAAAAAAAACAATGTGAAAATAAACATTTACTTGAATAAATAAGAATAAACAGAAATAAACAAGAATAAACGGACAATTAAACAGAAATAAATAGAATAATCAGCCGATTACTCAAAAGATTCCATTAATAAACCTCCGATTAGTATATTCATAACAGTTCAACCGCCATTAACGATTAAACGGGAGTTAAGGATTAACAGTTTTTTGTTGAGAAGTGCTGGAAGTAAAATGTGCTCACCAGTTCAAACTTCAAAATATCGGGTTCATCTCATTTTATAAAGGATGGAGATTTAATACATGCAAAGTTACCAACCAGTGAAACAAAGTTCAATTCATACATAACACTCGCGAACTTTAACATCAGATGAAATCCATACATCTGTTTAATTATACAAACCAAATTAAGAATTTCTGTTCAATTCATACATCAGTTCAGTACTTCGTACATCAATTCGATTGATCATACGTCAGATAAACCAAATGCCACTGCCATAGAACCCCGGTACACCCCCAGCCTCGGTTAGCAAAAATCTCGTTCATTACCAACTGATTCTGCACCATAACCAATATAGTAGCAAGATTCTGCAGTAATAAAGCAATACCAGTACTGATTTATCCAAACATAAGTAGTCACGCATCAAGAAACCTACAAATTAGAAGTAGCAACCTGCATGAATTGTAACCGCATAAGTTGAGAAATTTGTTATTAAGCAAAATCATAAATTGAGTGTTGGAACTGGAACAAAAATTATAAATTTCCAAGGCTGCTTGGGGGAAGCCATGGTATCAAGAAAATGGATTCCCCTCAAAAGGCCCGAGTGAGCTTCATTAAAAGCCCCATTACTATATGCCTCTTAACTAAGCCAAAAGGGTATTATATTAGTTTAACCACTCGAGCTACTCTGGAGGCAAATATCTCATTTTCACAACTCAATTATAGCAAATTTAATTACGAAATTAGTCTTATTTCTCTAGCCACGATCCACGACACCATTTAATGAAGGTGCACAGAGTATAATTAGAGAATTCTTGTTAGGTCCATTAGCAATCAAAACAAGACATTGACAGAAATTATTGCTTTGCCAAGATGGACCACAAATGAATAAAGAGAAAGAGCAAAGCAGCCTTTAATTTGATATAAATCCATGAAACTACCATATTAAGGTATATTGGGATGTGAAGCCTTGATGTACATGAAAAATGACAGTAAAACAAAGTCCATGTAACGAAGGCACCATTAATTAAATCTTCCAAGCATGTAACCGTAAAAAGCCATCCTATTTTGTTAGGTACAGGACTTCTACTTGACTTATACTTGGTTAAGGTATTATACACTGAATTGCAGAACAAAATATGACATGTATTCTTTAGTAAAAACTAAAACACAAGATCTTCAATACTTACGTCAGATTTGATGTAAAAATTCCAAAAATAAAATAATCCACGAGTGCACACTAGAGAGGATGTCGCATTAGCTTTAGTGATAGCGGGTTAAATCCGTGTACCACTTAATAAAGCAACAAGCATCATGCGAGATGAGATTTCTATAGCTGGTTATGGGACGTGCAAAGAAACTCTTAATGAAATTCTCAGCACCACATCACCAGCAATAAAAAAACATCTTGGGAGCATAGTAGAGGGAATAATATTAACCAAATGGAAGAACAGTGAAGAAAACATAGAGATTACATAATATAGGTCATTTATCATATTCTAGGGATAATATTTATACCTAATCAATAAACATTTAAGAGGAAAGAACTAACTGAGATAGTATCTGATGGTGGGAATTTGAAACGATCAGATCCTGAAAATCCCCAAGACACCAATTGAATCAAAGGTCATAACCATAAGAAAATAACCTATAAAAAAATGAGACCGTATCATGGAAAACTTTGAAAGGAAAATCCCGTGGAGAGGATAGGATGGAGAGATGTGCCAGATCTCGACAAGAGCTGATCCATGGAGAATTGCAAACCAGCTCGGTCAGTTGATCGACGGCTTTGATTTCGCTGGCCTCGGAAGGCGCTCGGCCATTGACAAAGACTCGGCGCCGCTAGTAAAGCGATATCAGCGTTTTCATTGTTTCCTTTTCTAACGACGGTACCTAAAAAATCAACGATACAAGGTCACCGGAAAGAAGGTAAAATCCGGGTTTAGTCGGTTTACAAATAAAGCTAAAAAAACATGGTAAAGGAGGAGAGGAGAGATTCCGCCGCTGCAAGACTATACACATAGAGGCGATCGAAGCAAATTGAAGGTTAAAAATGGCTCCGCGAGATTATATAGCAACCTAGGGTTAGGGTTTAAGAAGAAACATGCGGTAGAGCTTAACGGGCCCAAATGTAGAGCTCAAGCCTGCATCTAGGTTCAAACCAGCTCAATGTTAAAGCCCAATTAAAAGTTGGATGTCAATATTAGGATTTAGGATCTCCCTCCCCAGTACCCTTTTGAGTGACTGTGATAATATACATCTTACGGAATTAACTCGCGTTGTGAATTCGTATCTCTAGTCTTTACGAATAATTAAATATGATTTTCATATTATTTTGAGGAGTTTTTAAATGTCTTCATTTTTTGTGTCTTCATCATGTCTTTATTTTTTAAAACTTTAATAACTCAAAATTTAAAACTTAAAATTTAAAATAAAACCGTTGGATATGAACTACATCATTTTATCTATGCACGTGTAAAAAATTATGGCATTTCAACTTTATTTTGGTTGTCATCTTGAGCTTGTAAAAATGTATACTAATGTGGATAATTTCTAGACGTTGATTTTTCAACTTATTGATTCACATAAAAGCAAAATTGAAATGTGATAATTTTTTATGAGTACATAGAGAAAATAACATAGATCGCATCTAACGGTTTTAAAATTTATAGTTTTAGAATTTTTTTTACTATTTTCTTAGAGCATCTACATCTCAGCAACTCAAATGAATTTCTAAATAACTGTTAAACACTTTTTAGAAATTAAAGTCTAATGTTTCTAAACTCTCACATCCCTGAAATTAATTTTAGAGTTTCTATTAAGCCACGTCAGTAATAAATTAAAAATGAGAAATAATTTGAACCAATCATTTGGTCAGCATGGAGTTTATAAACAGTTTCTTAATAAGAAACTTTCCTGTCTAGTTTCTAAATAAGAAATCCTCTCACATATCTGAAACATGATAAGAAACTGCCACCTCATATTAGAAACTCTAATAATACTAGAGATGTAGATGCTCTTAGATAATTAGAATATCATTGATTTTGAATAGTCTAGAATTTTCAAATCACATTATTTTGAATAGTAAAAGGAATCTAAAATATGCCGAATTTTTTAATAATAGAAAATAAAATAAATTAATATCGACATTGAAGAACAATTTGGAAATTTTTTAAAATATAACAAAAACGTTATGATCCGTAACGTTCACCGGAGACGAGGGGAAAAAAAAAAACCCGGGCCGTTATGGTCCCGAACGGCCCGGAAAAAAAAAATCCCTGGCCCTTACGGTCCATAACGGGGCCAAGGACGTTTTTATTAATTCTTCCGATTTGATATGAAAGCAATGAGTTCTGGCACAGCTGTTTTCTTCGACCCTGGTCCACGTGGTAGTACTCTCTTCATGGTACGCCTGATGAGAGAAGAGCACTTGATCTCTCTCTCAGGCTAAGTGATGTTCTCCTTTTAACTTCTGATGAGGTTATTTTTCTCGATCTTTAATAATTAATAAAAACTCAAAACTCAAAGAATGTCCCCGGCCGTTATGGACCATAACAGCCAGGAATTTTTTTTTTCTGGCCGTTCGGGAACGGTCCGGGTTTTTTTTTTCCCTCGCCTCGCTGGCCGTTCGGAACCATAACGGCCCGTGTGTTTATGTTGCTAATCAGGAGGTAATTAAGGTGCTAATCTGGCCATTATGGTCCATAACGTCCGGAGGACGTTACGGACCATAACGTCTTTGTTATATTCGAAATTCCGCCAAATCGTTCTTCAATGTCGATATTAATTTATTTTATTTTCTATTATTAAAAATTTCGGCAAATGCCCCATTGCTTTATGGCCCAATCGTACTTCAACATCTTTATCTTCAATTTCAAAGTTCAAACAAATCACTGTTTTTAGAATTTTTTTACTATTTTTTAAGATAGATACCTATCTTAAAAAATAGTAAAATTTGGTCTCCAATTATATTTTAACGTGGATATCATGTTAAGCAGTTCGGACCGTCAATTTAAATTTTAAAATTGAAAATAAAGATGTTGGAATACGATTGGGGCATGAAGCAATGGGGCATTTGAGCCCCCTCTAATTTAGTTAGCCAAATTAATTTGATTGGTTTTATTTATATTTATGCAAACCGCATAAAAGAATGACTGGATGAATTTTTGTTCATTTTGAACTGCAAAACAACACCCTGATATCATATGGGTCTGTCATGCCCATGGAAGGGTCTGATGTCCTCAATTGTTTGTTAGGGTTCTATGGAATCGTTAGATTAGACGCGTAATCAATTAAATCTAACATACAATTTTAGAGAAGACAAAAGAAACCTAACAAAATTATGATGATGAATTTGTTTACTCTCTCGGCGTAGATTACATAAACCCAAGAGCAAACTTGTTAAAATATATAAGATATATTAGAGAAGAGAAAAGAAACGTAACATGATATATGATAATTCTTAGTAATTAGAACTTAAACCACGACCATTAGTGGCTACTTGCTACAAGTATATATCACAAAACATCTACCAAGACACCATGCAAGCAGCTATAAAACAGGACTAGTTTTGACCAAAAGAGGAAACTATTACATAAGAGACTTCAACAAAGTATACCAGTACTATGACTCAAAAGGTTGTCCCAGATCAAGGTAACGACTTCTTGGATCATATCTACAATACTGCCTTCGCACAAGTGGTCTTCCTGAAAAGAAAATAAATAGAATCAATAAATAAATAGCAAGCACGCAGTTGGCATACTAAACCCTGATTTACATACACAATGAAAGTATTGTTAACATTTATGTTTCCTCATGAAACCTAAATTTACCAGCAGTTGCTACACAGATATTAGCAGTATATCCATGATCTTTATAGTTGCCACAGAATAGTTGAAGTATTTTCGAAAGCAACAAATTTTCGGGTCCTTGCAGATATGGACTGATAAATACAACATAAAATTAAATAAATGGCGACTAAAATTTCAAGAGAATTAAGTTTCAGTCGCAACATATCGCGCAATAATTTATTTATGCAAAGAAAACGAGTATGATAGAAATAATGTCAACATGCAAAGGACCTTTTCCATACTACTACTTTAACAATTAGATTCCGGTGTGCATATGATCAATAGAATGTTCATTGTTAGTTGCAACATACGTAATTTTATGTGCCATTTGCAAAAAAACTCAGAATATTGGTTATAATTTGAAAAGGACCCAAGAGATAGTTGACTAACAGTTAATTGTTCGGACAGGCCACTAAGCTTCAACGAAATCTCATTTGCATCTTCACCAGTTGAAGATTGATAGTCAAAGCGGTCGGCTTGTCTCATATATACTCTGATTTTGTCTCTATTTAAAATTTTATGTTCTGTATGCCATACACCCACTATAACAAATTGGTCAGCAGCTGACTCCTTCCCTAGAGGCCACCTAAGCCCCCCTTTGACTTCCGGGTCAATAACAGCAGCAGAGATTAGTTGGTTTATGCCTTTCGCGACATCAGCCTACATAGAAAAACAAATGAAAACAAAGGTATCCAAAAGAGCCATCAATCAGATCTAGTGAGCAAGTATTACACTACCAGGCTCTAATAGAACTTGGGTAATGCCAGTAACATTTTGTTAATGAGATCTCTTTAATTTAATAATTTATTTATTAATTTACTATGAGAAGTATTTGGCATATGACGTTAAGAAGCTGCTGGTTTTGCAATGTTTGTGTAACAATTTAGAGAAAAAAAATCTTCAGGTGATTGTCCAAATTTACTAGCACACCATAAGTTCAGTCATCAGCAATGATGTGTATCAACTATCAAGTATTAAACTTACATCCAAGTTCTTTACTGCTCTTTTGGCATTTAGCATTATTCGAAGATCAAAATTCTTGCTTAAACAGGATACGTCAGTCACCATATGCCTCAGTGGGATGTGTTCTACCTACAAAATTATAATTCAAAATCACGTCTTGTTAATAATGAATTAAAAAAAATCACCATAGTCGTTCATTAGTCGTTCATTTCACTTTGTCAATTTAAAAGTGGTTTTGGTTAAAATAGATTGGAAAATATATCTAAAACTATATATCCACACTAATATGCGGGCTACAATCTTTTGGACAAACCCAACCCAGGCTCGTCATCATAAAAAACTAAGCCATACTTCCTACCATGAGAGTAATGCATCCAGAACTTGCATTTGCACCATTCACAGACAGACTCGAGTTCAAATCAGATTCAGGTTAGGGCCAAGATATCTGGAGAACCTTTTTTTTTAATAGAAGTGGGATAAAAAGCCCAGCAATTTCATTGATAATGAAACCAAATCAACAAAAACCGATACCAATTAAACTGCTTGGGCCTGTTCCCAATGTACAGAGATGATACAGCAAACAGAGCCATATCTTAAAGTTTTACAAACAGCTAATCATGATCACCTTCTAGGCCAAAAACAAAATAGCTACAGATATCTGGAAAACTTAATGCCTTGAACAGGTTCATGACCACCATCCAGTAGAATAAAGTATATTGGAAGCAAAAGGTGCCATTTCATTTTACTTCAGTAAGAAACAAAAATTAAGAAGCAGAGCAATATGGTTTTACCTTGTAAAGCTCAAGACCACTATCATGCAATGCTGTGCACTTGCATGAAATAATCAAATCTGGCTGGCGTTTGTCTATTACCTGGTATTTGAAGACAATGGAGACATTTAAGGTTAATACATTTAAAATAGTAATTAAAATGTGCTCTAGTTGCACGATCATCAAGTAATCAGTGCTCAATTTCAATTAATTAGCACCATATTGAATGAGAGAGTGCAAATCCATGATAACTGATTGGTTCCCTATGCTTGGTATGAGATTTAGTCTAAGGTAGTACAGGTGCCAAAGTAAGGACCGAGTTTTTTACAGTATTTAGAATAGAGGTTTAAGGTAGGTATTAGTCCCGGACAGAACAAGGGCAGGGGTCCCTATTTATAAAGTAAGGCGAGTGACCTCAACCACCTTATCTCGTAGTTGCCTTTTGTCTGAGCTCGGTGACAACTTGCAGGGGTAAGATGGTCCCCCAAGCATCCCCAGATGGGCTTAGCAGGCCCAAGTAAATGCTATCCAAGCCCAAACTCGTCCTCTATGGTACCGAACTTGGACCCAATCTACCTTTATTAAATGGATTTTAATTCAAAAAACTTTTGTTCAATGGAGAAAAACCAAATCCTAAGGGAGCAATAGCAACAGAATTGAAAGGTGTTGGGTCTTCGACAATTAAAAATGAGTCATGAGGTGGATCGGTACCCTGATATAATAACGCTCCTTCGCCCTAACGAACTTAAATCCACATTTATCCACAAGAAGTTCTTCAACTTCCCTGATGTACTCTTCTGAAACTGTGGTATAAAATGTCTTACGGGCCTGCAGCTTATTCAACTCTCCTTCGCTTGTTGGGGCCTTTATGATCGAGTCTAAGCAAACTGAAGGGTCCCTATAAAAAAGCCAATAAAAAATATGAAGAAAACTAGATGTTATGGCTTATGGCAGAGAACCAATAGTATACCAGCATTTTTTTTGGAACACCTTTCTTTTGTAAACATGCTGCCCTCTTCAAATAAAATGTGTCCCCCTCTGTTTAATCTAGAGAAACGGTGTTGTATTTTCTCATTTAGAATGAACATATGCAAATTTTTGGTTGGGAGGGGGACTTGATTAAATGTATTGGCGAATCTTGCCAAATTAAACTATATGAAATTACTAATTATGAACTTCACACAAAAAAGAACATACCCGCGAAAGAGAACTTTCCCTACTCGAGCCATCACTAACAGCTTAACATCTCCACTTCTTGACTCCTCCTTCGCGTGCTGGCCAGCCTCAATCAAGTCTCTCGCAACCTTCTCAACTATTCCCCTGAGAACCCCTCTCTCCTCCTCCTCGACCAGGCCCGCTTCATCGGTGACGTTGACCGTCAAAGGCTTCGAGCCGTTCTTCCTCTCGATTGCTTCGGAATCGTATGGTACCAGAGCTAGAGATTCTGTGGAGGTGGCATACCAGCGGGAGATCAAGCGAGGGGAGAACGGGATCAAGCGAGGCTTTTGGTGGTGGCGATGGCGAGGGGAGGCGAAGGGTTTGGGGTTTAAAGAGGACGGTACTGGGGTTGGCGTGGGGTTGCGATTGGAGGGGCGCTTGTGAGGCGGTACGTACGACATGCTTCTGCGTGCCTTTTCTAATTACTGTATGACAGTATGAGGGACGACGAGAAAGACTGATGGGCGATCATGGCGATGATTTGGAAACTGTCAAATAAACAGAAGAACTGTCCGATGAAATTCCGGAGAACTTTGATCCTGTGCGACGCTGCAGAAATGGCTCCTTGGTGAGGTGTGCCACGTGTAGACGGAAACCGTGTAGATACTCACTGAGCCGGATCAAAATCACGGTAAACTTTTTGTACACCTCTCAAAAAATTTAAGTATTATTTTCTTCTAAAATTTATAATATCATATTTACTCTTCTAAATTTCAACTTCTAAATTTCAAAAACTTACAAGTTTATCCAACTTATCGGCTTTTCTATTAAAACCCATTTTAAATTTAATATATCCAGATTTTTATTAAAAAATAAAAAATATGTAGTATGTGTACAAAAATGTTTGAGTGAGCCTATGGTGCTATGCATAGCACGGATGGCTAGTGTACTACGGCTCAATATGGTACTTTTTAAAATCCTAACGGTCGATCCAACCGTTCAATGTGATAATCATATGAATATGTACTTGCAAACTAAATTTTATATTTTTTCGAATTTTTTTACTATTTTTTTAGATAGGTAGAAAAATCAGTGTTTTCTGAAAATTCTGGACCATCAAAATTCTACCTATCTAAAAAAATAGTAAAAAAATTCAAAAAAATATAAAATTTAGTTTGCAAGTACATATTCATATGGTTATCACATTGAACGGTTGGATCGACCGTTAGGATTTTAAAAAGTACCATATTGAGCCGTAGTACATTAGCCATCCTTGCTATGCATAGCACCATAGGCTCACTCAAAATGTTTTGTTTCTAACAAATCAGTTTCCTAGGACAAATAATTCCTTTCTCTACTTGTGAGGAATATACAATGGTATTAAGGCATATGTATATGTGTGCGTCACAGGCAGGGGGCAGAGCTAGACTTTTAAGGTATGATGATCAAATTTAAATGGAGTTCAATCATATAAAATTTCCGTACTACGAATGATGGTCAATTTTATAGCACCCATAGCATTTTACTCTAAATTATATAGAAAATCGTTTATAATCTCATTTTTTTTTTAATTAATGGGGTTCAATTGACCTCATAGCTTCTTACTCTATCCGACCATGGTCACAGGTAAGAAAATGAATCATTTACTTTCACAACTGGCTAATTAAAAGACTAAATATTTCTCTTAAACATGCTACGTATTTTTTATTTTATTAATAAAGGGTAAAATGGAGAATTGTGGGCTTAGTGCAGCGCCATGAGCGTTTCGCTTCGCAGAGATGCATGTTCAATTATCAAAAATAGAATTGAAATCTGCTGAAATCCATCATTCGTGAACAGTATTCTTGAAATTCTTGAAATTCCGAATCCAGCCGTCCAACTTTTTCTATGCACATATCTCAAAACAGTTGATTCTGTGCACGCATCTAAAAACAACTTGACGGCTGGATTCAAAAAAGCAGAGATTTCAGGAACACTGTTCACCAGTGAAAATTTCAACAGATTCGTTTCCTCAAAAATAGCATCTAAAAGATGTTGGACTATACCAGGGCTCTTTAATAAATAAAAAAGTAAATGCTAAAATGGATATCTTATAAATTTAAAATGTTTTAATAGAGAAATCAATAAATTGAGTAAATTTGTGAGTTTTTGAAATTTTAAAGGATAAAATAATATTATAAATTTTAAAGAGAGAAATACATAATTTCAAAATTTTCGAGGAGCATGCATGAAATTCCTCCATATCAAGTCAGTACCTATTTTGAATATTGGAAATATGTTATGAGATTCATACCAAATTAAAACGGACGATTTAGATCTCATTCTATATGGTGAGGTATTACTATGGATCTAAATTCGTGCAGAGGTGAGCAGGTGGCACTCTTGTTAATGCTTCTTGTACAGTTGTATGAAAATCAAAGTACCCGGTTTTGAGAATTCAATTGGTATTTAGTAATTAAAAAATAACGTTAAAATAACGTTGTTCGAGCAGTAAAAATAAAGTAGTTAATAAAGAATTTTCTATGTATCCTTGTCAATAAGTACAGCAAGAATCTGCGAGATTATACAGCAATGGAGTGAGAAAAATGATACGGCGGAGCTGGTTTTATACGGAACGGAACGATACAGTTACGGCACGACATGCATATCAGTTATGTGTCATGACTAGCGTGTCATGTACTGTGATCATTCGCGTATTGTGATTATTGTACGGCACGTCACGTGAAAGATTTAGTCACAATACGACACGGCACGTGGTCACCCAAGTCACGTATAATTAGGACCGTTAGATCTTAATTAAATAGTGAATATTGAATAAACTAATCTAAATTATGATAAAATAGTCATGCGAATCACGTTTAGAAAGATGTCCAAACTCACACATGACGTGACTATTCGACAACACCTGATGTGGATATGTCGTGCCCATGGAAAGATGTCCTCCATTGTTAGATTTCTATGAATCATTAGATTAAATGTGTAATCAATTAAATCTAACATACAGTTTGGGCAGTATCAGGTAGCAGAACCCAAATCTTTACACTTTTTTTTTTCCTCTTTTTTTTTCTTTTCTTTTTCTGTTCTATAATTACGAGAGGCAGATGCAGTCTGCAGCACAGAACAAGCTGCCCCCTAACAAAATTATGATGACGAAACTGTTTACTCTGTCAGCGAATATATCACACAAACCCGAGCAAACTTGAAAGAAAATACAAAATATTTTAGAGAAGGAAAAAAGAAACCCAACATGATATATAATTATTTAGTAATTAATTAGCACTTAAACCTCGACCATCTGTGGCTACTTGCTACAAGTAAATATCACAAAACATCTACCAGGACACCATGCAAGCAGCTACAAAACAGGACTAAATTTGACCAAAAGAGAACTATTGCCTACGAGACATCAAAAGGTTGCCCCAAATCAAGTCAACGACTTCTTGGATCATATCTACAATACTGCCTTCAGGCAAGTGGTCTTCCTGAAATGAAGAATCAATAAATAGATAGCAAGCACGCAGTTGGCATACTAAACCCTGATTTACATGCACAATGAAAGTACTGTTAACATTTTTGTTTCCTTGTGGATATTTACCCCTTGCAAATCAGATTTAATACTCATGAGACCTAAATTTACCAGCACAACTATATCCATGATCTTTATAGTTGCCACAGAATGGTTAAAGTATTTTCAAAATTTCCTGCCCTGTGCAGATAATAATGGACTGATAAAAACAACATGAAATCAAAGAAATGTCGACTAAATTTTCAAGCGCAATATGTTTTAGTCGCAGCAAATCACGCCATGATTTATTTATGCAAAAATGTTTTAAATTTAAACCTCTGGCTTTATTTTACCCATATCAGCTAAGGAAACATGTATGATAGAAATAATGTTGACATGCGAAGAACCTTTTTCATACTACTACTTTAACAATTAGTTGTCAGTGTGCCTATGATTAATAGAATGTTCATTGTTAGTTGCAACATATATATATACATCAATATATGTGCCATTTGCAAAAAAACTTAGAATATTGGTTATAATTTGCAAAAGCCTAAGAGATAGTAGACTAACAGTTAATAGTAAGAACAGACCCCTAAGCTTCAACGAAACGTCATTTACATCTTCACCAGTTGATTTAGTAAAGTTAAAGCGGCCGGCTTGTCTCAAATCTACTCTGATTTTGTCTCTACTTAAAATTGTATGTTTTGTATGCCATACACCAACTATAACAAACCGGCCAGCAACTGACTCCTTCCCTAAAGGCCACCTGAGCCCCCCCTTGGCCTCTGGGTCGATAACAGCAGCAGAGATTAGTTGGTTTGTGCCATCCACGACATCAGCCTGCATAGACAAATAAATGAAAGATAAATATTATCCCAAAAGAGCCAGCAATCAGGTCTGGTGAGCAAGTATTACACTACAAGCTCTAATATATCTTGGGTAATGGCAGTAACATTTAGTTAAGGAGATCTCTTTTCATTTAATTAATTAACATATTTGTTTGTAAATTTACTATGGGAAGTATTTGGCATATGAAATTGGGAAGATAATGGTCTTGCAATACTTATGTAACAATTAAAAAAAAAAAAAAAACTTCAGGTGATTGTCCAAATTTACTAGTACACCGTGCGTGAGTTTAGTCATCAATCAACAATGTTGTGTATCAACTATCAAGTATTAAACTTACGTCCAAGTTCTTTAAGGCTCTTTTGGTATTTAGCATTATTCGAAGGTCAAAGTTCTTGCTTAAACAGGGTACATCAGTCACCATACGCCTCCGTGGGTTGTGTTCGACCTACAAAATTACAATTCAAAATCACATCATGTTAATAACCGATAAATAAAAAATCAGCATATCTAGTTGTTCATTTTCTTTGGTAATCTAACAGTGGTTTCGGGTTAAATAGATTGGAAAATATATCTAAAACTAAATATCCACAGTAGTATGCGGATTGCAATCTTTTGGACAAACCCAACCCAGACTCATCATTATAAAAAACTAAGCCATACTTCCTACCATGAGAGTAATGCATCCAGAACTTACAACTGCACCATTCACAGACTTACTCGAGTTCAAATCGGATTCAGGTTAGGGCCAAGATATCTGGAGAACTTTTTTTTTTTTCTAATAGTAGTATAAAAAGCCCGGCAATTTCACTGATAATGAAACCAAATCAACAAAAACCAATACCAATAAAAACTGCTTGTGCCTGTTCCCAATGTACAGAGATGATACAGCAACAGAGCCATATCTTAAAGTTTTAAAAACAGCTAACATATCATGATCACCTTCTAAGCCAAAAACAAAATAGCTACAGATATCTGGAAAACTTAATGCCTTGGATAGGTTCATGACCAACATCCAGCATAATATAGTATATTGGAAGCAAAAGGTGCCATTTCATTTTACTTCTATTAGAAACTAAAAATAAGAAGCAGAGCAATATCGTTTTACCTTGTAAAGCTCAAGAGCACTATCATGCGATGCTTTGCACTTGCATGAAATAAACAACTGTGACTGGGGTTTGTCTATTACCTGGTATTTGAATACAATTGAGATATTTAAGGTTAATACATTTAAAATAGTAACTACAGAGGGCTTTAATTGCACAATCATCGACTAATCAGTGCTTGATTGGGATTAATTAGCACCATGTTGAATGAGAGAGAGTGCAAATCCATGATAACTGATTGGTTCCCTATGCTTGGTATGAGGTTTAGTCTATAGTAGTACAGGAATAAGGTAAGTATTAGTCCGGATCAGAAATAAGGGCACGGGTACCTTGATATGATAACGCTCCTTTTCCCTTACAAACTTAAATCCACATTTCTCCACAAGAAGTTGTTCAACTTCTCTGATGTATTCTTCTGAAACTCGGGTATAAAATGTTTTATGTGCCTCCTTAATCAACTCTTCTTCACTTGCTGATGCCTTTATGGGCCTTTATCGACAAGCAAATACAAAATGGAGAAAACCAGATGTCATGATAAAGGACAAATTACAACAGCATTTTTTTTTTTTTTTGGACACCTTTTCTTTTGTAAACTTATAACCCTCACAAAATCTTCAAAACTATATGAAATTACTAATTATGAACTTTTGTATGCAAGAAAGACAAAAAAGAACATACCCGTGGAAGAGAACTTTCCCTACCATCACTAACAGCTTAACATCTACACTTTCTATCTCCTTCTCTCCGCGCTGGCTAGCCTTGATCAAGTTTCTCGCAAACTTCTCAACTATTCTCCTGAGAACCCCTATCTCCTCCTCCTTGACCAGGCCCGCTTCATCAGTGACGTTGAGTATAAAAGGCTGGGGGCCGTTCTTCCTCTCTATTGCTTCGGAGTGGTATGGTACTAGAGCTAGAGATTCTATGGAGGTGGCATACAAGCGGGAGATCAAGCGAGGGGAGAACAGGATCTTACGTGGAGATGAAGGGCTTTGGTGGTGGCTATGGGAGGCGAAGGGTTCGGGGTTTAGAGAGGACGGGCCTGGGGTTGGCGTGGGGTTGCGATTGGAGATGCGCTTGTGAGGCGGTACATACGACATGCTTGTGCCGTGCGTGCCTCTTCTTGAGTTTTTTTTTTTTTTTTTTGAATTTGTTCTTGACTTCTTGTTACTGTGACGACGAGGGAGACTGACGGGACGGGCGATGATGTTATTTCCTAAACAGATGAATTGTCAGATGGAATTCCGGAGAACTTTGATCTTGTGCGACGCTGCAGAAACGGCTCCTTGTGAAGTGAGTGACGTGCAGAGGTTGGGAGGTGGCACTCTTGTTTCTATCTTCTGTCATATCTTTTCCATTTCTTTCTTAACTCGGGAGCGAATTATAAATTATGTTATTTTATATTATTTAGAAGAATGGAAACGTTATGTGATAAAATAGCATAGATACGATGAATTGTTTCAGATAATGAAAACAATTAAAAGTGTTTTTAAGATTCCAACGGTCGATCCGAATTGTTTAATGGAATTTAAATTTCGTATTAAAATTTGCTCGGAGAGCCATCTTACTCCAAAAAATAAAATTTATTCGGAAATCATTTTTTTTATTTTTTAAATTCTTTTAAATATGTACAAGTTCATTGATTTTAGATGGTTCAAAATTTTTAAAATATAAGAATTTTGTATCTATCTAAAAAATAGTATATTTTGTTTCTAAATATATAAAATTTGATTTCCAAGTACATTTTAATACAAAGATAAAAATAAAAATGTGAGATATGAGTGAGCCGTAAAAGACACGAGACATTTGAATCATACTTTGATAATGACATACATAAATAATACAATAAATAAATTTGTAATTAGTAAGAAAAAAATAGTTCATCAAAGTTAGTCTACGAAATCCATTGAACAAATATGTGGAAGACAAGTCCATGCAACTCATTATGATTATAATTACAAGTCGTCTAATATCCCTACTTTTATATTAAGCATGTAGATATTTTAATCTGTCAGCGGCTATGAAATTTGCTGGATTTTAAACGGTTAAGATCAAAAAAATTCTGCAATTATGATTTTATGTGATAATGTATTGACATTTATTGTGTTGAAGTTTGTATTTAGTTCTCTGGACACTCTCTACACTGATTCTCCTTACAATTTCTTCATATGAATATTACCATAAAAACAATTAATTGATAATATTTATTTATTTCTTTTTATGTTATTGATTACAATAAAATAAGAAAGTAATTAATATATTTATTCTCTAAATATTGATTATCTTCTTATTTAACGGATAAGTAAAGACAAAATAGTCCATTTCATTGTTGAATAAAGATAAATGAGTAAAGTTATGGTGTGATGTGCTCACCAAGAGGGTTTGGTGAGCACAACTCCAAAAGTTTATCGGATTGACTTCAAACGATGAATCCAGACCGTTGAAATCTATCTACTTCATGAGTGATGCATGTACATGCGAAATTTTGAAAGTTTCAAATTCATTTAGTACAAAATCAAGCGGTCAAAAAAATAATGAAAAATGAATACATAAAACAACTTATAAAATGTTCATTTTTTTTACTGCTTGACTTTGTACTAAGTGAATTCGAAACTTCTAAAAGATTTCATGAACATGCATTACTCATGAAATAGATGAATTTCAATAGTTTGAATTCGTCGTTTGAAGTCAATTTGATAAACTTTTGAAGTTGTACTCACCAAACTCTCCTGATGAGCACATCACACCCTAGCTTTGCTCAAGATAAATTATAAAAACACAATATTGTTAAGAGGCCTCTATTGTTAAATATGAAAAAAAATTGGTCTGATTTGCTTCTATTTTTGTATTTTCTATTTGAATTTTGAACATGTAACAAAGTAATACAAATCGCAAATAAATGTTAATAAACTGTGCAGCCAATTTGTACCATTCAAGATTCAACTCATACAAAACACTTACAAGTCCCTTGAAACAAATAATTAAAATCTTGGCTAGACTCCAAAGCATAAGCATTCAAGTAACAAATATATGAATCTTAAATCATAAAAAGCAAGTATTACTTTTAAACAAGAAAAAGTGATCCGATCTTACCTTCTCAGTGGATACTGAACAGGAGAAACGACAATAAAAGATCCTCCTCTCATTTTTTCTTATTGGCTTTGTTTAAGAATACAAATTTAAAAATTGCTCAATGAGAGAATGATGTGAAGTTTGTATTGTTCGGCTTTATTATCAATTGGGGCGAAAGCAACTGAGAACTGATTGGAATATGATATCTATTCTCACCGAAAAGATTGAGAATTGATCGAATAAAAAAATGGAATAATATTTGTTCCTAACTTTTCAATTCTAGTACTGTTATAGAACAAAAATAACTAGAATAGCCAAATCAAAAATAGCTATTGTTTGTCTTATTAAAATAGTCAAATCTCAAAAATCTTACGAATAGCTTATTCTAACATATAAGACAAAAAGTTTGGATTCACTATTCTAGCTATTCTAACCCAACCAAACACCGAATAAGTTATTCCGAATAGCCTAACCTCAAGAATAGTCTATTTTTATTCCAACCAAACATACCCTTAGAGTTTCTAATACGAGGTGACAGTTTTTATTTTGATTTCAGAAATGTTGGAGATTTTTTTTATTTAAAAACTATGTAGGAAAGTTTCTTATTAAGAAACTGTTTATAAATTCCACACTGATCAAATAATTGGCTCAAATAATTATTTCTTCTTTTTAATTAATTGCTGATGTGATTTAATAGAAACTCTAAAATTAATTTCAAGAATGTG
>JAJGRW010001055.1:0-53974 GCA_025461045.1 Carex parvula | reverse complement strand
CAGAGAAGAGGCATAAATTCGTGCACAACGGTAAAAAGAAATCTTAATTCAATGCCAAACTAAAAGAGTTGGATCAGTAATGAGAAGAGGGTAATAGAGAGAACTGGAGATCAGAGGATTAATAAAAAAATTGGTATAATTAAAGAGGGAGATATATATTGGAAAGAAAGAGGGTTACGGGATTTACTCTCTCTCTCTTTTTTTTTTTTGGGGGGGGTGGTTGGGGGTTGCAATTATTTTTTGCCCTTATAACTATTTGCTGTTGCGTTGATCCAGTACTGGCCATTAACCTAAAAATGGTAAATTGTTTGCTCATTCAGGTCAGAAGGTGTTTGAATGGGACCAAACCCTAGAAGAGGTGGACATGTACATAGATCTTCCCCAGAATGTACCAAAAAAGCTCTTCTATTGCAAGATCCAGTCGAAGCATATAGAACTCGGCATAAAAGGAAATCCTCCTTACCTCAATGTATGTAAATTGTGAAATGCACTTCATGTATTCAATTTATTAGACAACATGATCACCAACGCCAACAATTTGCCTTTGGCTGGCCTGTTTGGCATACAAAGAACTTGCCATCCTTAGTTTTACAGGCAATTTGATATGGACCCTTTTCACACAAAGCACACGGTATAAGAAGTATTTGCTTGTGCAAAACGGGAAGTTTTTTGCCTTCCATAACTAAGAATGTCACTCGTGCCACCCAACAAAGAACTAAAATGCCTTTTACTATAATGTTTCAAAAAGTACGAAACTACACTCCTACCTTATCTGGTCCTTTCAAC
The DNA here is from genome assembly GCA_025461045.1 of Carex parvula. Lineage (NCBI taxonomy): Eukaryota > Viridiplantae > Streptophyta > Magnoliopsida > Poales > Cyperaceae > Carex > Carex parvula. Next base: position 53,188 of record JAJGRW010001055.1, on the reverse strand, counting down.
AATATATAATTTTTGGTTTAATGCTCCAGCCATGTCAGTTTACTGAATTTGGAACGTAGTATGCAACTATATGTACCTCGTGGTATTTGCATCTGACCTGGCAGGTACTTTGAGAATACCAGTTTTTCTATAAATATAGTGGACAAATCTCAGGTTGAATCACTAGAGCTCCAATGATAAAATTGTAACCACAAAATAAGGTTTGAAATAGACGGAAAAGTAAGAGAAAGCAAGTTATGGCAGTCCTTAATGAGTTAGTGCATACAGATTTGCTACCGTTACTAGACCAAACTCAAGACTACATGACTGTATTTTATAGTCCCTTACAAAGTATCTCCATAATTCAAGTCAATTTTGGTTTCTGTAGTTTGTTCTAAGTGTAGGTAATTCCTTCATTCTTGTATTGTTTTGGTTGTGATTTCAGCATGATCTGTCTTCTCCTGTCAAGACCGATTCATCATTTTGGACTTTGGGTATGCACCATTTATTATATCAAGTTATTTTACATAACTAACTAGAATAGCAAATTTTGGTGTTCTTTCAAACATCAGGTTTGTACCCTCTATGCAAATAGCATCCACCATTGCCGACATTTCTGTTATTTGCAAACATTGCACAGCCACTAAAATAGAGGTTAAGACAATATACCTGTGGAAAGTATCAGGTGCTCTTCCAGACTATAAGTTATTTGCTTCATGCTGAGACGAGTTCATACTAACTGGTGTATCTTTTTGTGCATTAAAGAGGATGATATAATGCATGTGACACTCCAGAAAAGAGACAAGGGGCAAACATGGGCATCACCAATTCCAGGGCAAGGTGACCTAGACGCATATTCAGCAGACGTTGAACAGAAGCGCCTTATGCTCCAGAGATTTCAAGAAGAGGTTTGCACGTAGAATTAGCTAAATTCTCAAATTTTGGTAATTGCTAATATGTCAGTCAGGTTCATCTCTGACAAGATTTTTGTGTATCAGTTCGGGTCGCTGGACCTACTGATTGGATTATAGTATGCAAAGATACAGTGATATAATAAAATAAATATATATATGTGACTTGTAGCCCTACCCAAAGACTATCCGTTGTACCAATTGCCGAATTACCCCCTCATTTCTCTGTACTACAAATGAGGATGAAAAGGGGTAGAGTTTGTATAGTTTTGGATAAATTAGCTGCTGAACAAAATTGATGATTTTTTCCCAGCTTTAAAGGGGCAATGTAGGTACTTCTATTATAATAGGGTTAAGGAACTCTTATTGTTACCATTATTTTAGCTTATTTCTCCTTTGTGATGATGTGCAGAACCCAGGATTTGACTTTTCTCAAGCTCAATTCACCGGAGGTTGTCCTGATCCTAGAACTTTCATGGGCGGTATTCGTAATGATTGACACGTCTTCTTGTAATTTGTGACACCCTCTGGATAATATGCAAATTAACACCCCAATAGTTCAAGCAGAGAAAAAAAAATTTACAAAAAGAGGAAAGTGCAGGAGGGTTGCTGTCCAATTGTTGTATTGTTTAACCAAGTGTAACTTGTATAACATACTAGATTGCTTGCAATTTACCTAAACTTTCAAGAAACTCAGTTCTCTTAGAATCTTTTTTTTTTCTACTCAAGGTATCAAAAAATGTAAACATTACTCGAATAATGTTGTATTGTCGTACAATATTGTATCGCTATCAGATGTAATATTAAGCATGTTCTAAAATCTGCATTCAAAATTTTCATTCAGCAGCATATAATATCTTTGTGACAACTTATTAGAGAGTCGAGACCATTAACAATATAAAATTTGGCTTCTATGGTCATAATCAATTATGTTGCAGGTTGCGACTATTCTTTTTCTCTTTTTCTGCATCTATAAGATGATGATGATTTTCAAAGGTTGATCTTGGTTCTTTCTGAGGAATGCATTTATAGTAGATTTTAATAGATTTTTAATATATGTTATACAAGAAAATATACAATCATGTATGGATGTCTCGTTCATGAAGCAGCACAAAATTAAAATTTCGGATTTGTTGTTTGAACATTGGATTTAGAATTTTAGATGTATAGATGTAAAAGAGGTTGTGTTAATACTTTCCATTGGAACCCCCATTGAGTGAGCCTCGTGCTTTGTTGTTGGGTTATTTCTGGATTTGTGCACTTGTAACTTGTATGCATGTATTTTATTTGTTAGATCATGTTAAGCATCAAGTGGCTGACTGGTGACTTGGGTATTCGTCTATAATAAAAAAACATTAAAATGGGTCCAGCAATTGACCAGGCACGAATAACAGAACCATTAGTTTTGGATAACCACCGATCATAGTCTTTACATTTGATTTTTCAATTTCTCGGTGCGTTCATATTTTCCACATGGATCCGCTAGCCACATTTATAATGTTTTCTTAAACTATAGAATAAAGATGACAAATACTGGGATGATTTTGTAAGATAAATTATTCAGTGAAATTAAAAAAAAAAATCAATATAATAGGCTTTTTTTTTCCAAAAACATCATGGGTAAAATAGTAATTTTATAATGTTTCCACTGCTACCCTCAGTTATAGACATTATTTTAACTTTGGTTGGGTTATAATGGTCAGTTTCTATTTTTCTAGCAATTAAAAGCATTTCTTTGTGTACATCAAATTTTTAGGCCCATTGGATGCAAATTAAAAAAAGCCGGATTCCCACTGTCAAAAAGAATCTTTAAATCTAAGCCGTCGAATCCAGCTCGACAGCTCAGATTCAATGCACAAAAACACAAATAATACAATACCAGCCGACATTTTTATTAATATCCAAAGTTTAATACAAATTATTAATTATGCCCATAATCGGACCCATTATCGAAAAATACCCAAGCCGGCCAGAAAATGGCCCGCTTAGGTCCCTCCCTAAGCCGGCCATTTTCTGGCCGGCTTGGTACCTTTTTTTTTATTTTTTTTTAAATGTAAAAACTCTATATAACGCACCCCTCCCTTCAGAAGAAGGGCACACAACCCGAGGCAGCTCGCTAATCACTGTTAAGGTAAATTTTTTTTTATTTTTTTATTTTTTTATTATGTTTTATTTTATAGAATAATTAATTATATTATTAAAAAAATTAATAATAAACCCTAAACCCTAAACCCAAAACCCAAAACCCAAAACCCTATAACCCTATAACCCTAAACCCTAAACCCTAAACCCTATAACCCTATAACCCTATACCCTATACGAAGTAGTAACCAGTCAATTGTTTACTATTTAGTTACCTGACAATTGTTTACCATTTAGTAACCTGACAATTGTTTACCATTTTCTAAAATGTAGTTTGTTTACCATGGCCTTTATTTCATTACCCTATGATGGGAAGATGCTTAATAGTGCACAAGGGGCGTATTACAACAAAGATGCAGCTCATTCATTAATGATTCCAGATGACATCTCACTTTTGGACCTGAAATCCATAGTTTACACACACACCGGTTACAACCCAGAAAGGTGGGACCTAGAATTGGCAACCCGATATTGTCATCCCTCCAGCGAAAAATTTATGGTTGCGAAACTGGTAGATGAGATTACGTGGAGAGGCATGTTTGGTCATTTGAGGTCCCAGGGTAATTATCTAATAGAAATATTTGCTAGAAGAGTTCCGGTAGAGTCCGGGGTTGGAAGTTCGGGCTCTGGATCAGCGGCACCACATTATAGCCCACAACCAGAAACCTACAGACGTGACTCCACCTTACTCCTCAACGAACCTGACCCAGAACCCTACAACTACGTCACTCCACCAGCACCTCAACGAAGACACTCAGTTGCATCCCCACCTAGACACAATCGAGGCAGACCAAGACACTTAGTTTCAACCCCACCTAGATCCATAAATGTCACTCCTTTACCGTTACCTCCAGTATCACCTTACCCCAGACCTGCACCAGTAGACGATGCAAGCTGCCCGGACTTTGAAGATATTAATGAAATACCGGAGGACGAGCTGAGGAGCGGGGATGAATTTGAGGGAGAAATGTGGGGGGATTCAGATCACATAGAAGGTTGCGATGAAGACGGGCTGGTTCAAACAGCTGAAAGGCATACTGATGAGGGGGGGCCGCTTAGTGGTCGGACTGATACGCACCCGTTCCCAGACCTCAATGATGTTTCTGAGTTTAGAGAAGCAGATATTGGTTATTATGGGCAACGGATTGAGTACAAAGGTGAGCTGACTGCAAACCAATATTTTAAAAGCAAAGAAGACCTAATGAAGAAGATCAGAGAGCACCATATAACTAAGAATCAGGAGTTCAGATCTTGGAGAAGATCAGAAAATGTTGGGAGAAAGCTGGAAAAATGCGGTTGGTGCGTTACACGCAGGGCCAAGGTCAGTACCAAGTTTCATCCCCAAATGAGTACGTTCCTTGCACCCGTAGCGACATGGGCAACATGGAACCCACTCACAGGGAGTTCATGTATATTGTGACGCGCGGTCCCGACAGACAAATGGAATGCACTTGCAGAGGTATCCAATTAACTTCTATTCCGTGCGCTCATGTCTTAGCTGTTTGCCGTGACCGAAACTGGCAAGATGACGACTTTGTTGCAGACTGGTATAAAACACCCTATCTTGTGAGTACTTGGAGCCATGTGTTCAATCCAATTGGCAATATGGGAGACTGGCCTCCTAATCCTGGAGACAGAATCCTTCCGAGTAGTGGTTGGATTAGGAAGGGGAGGCGACAACACACCCGTCGTGTAATGATGATGGATGAAATGGAAGGTAGACGAAGGGGGCATCATCCTCGCCGTTCCACTTCCGATAGGCAACGAAGAGGTATGTAACATTCATCCAAAATTATTTTTCTTTTCAATTTATACCAACTTACTAAGTAACACATGCAAATGCAGAGGCAAGAATCGCAGCAAATGCGGCAGAAAATGAGCGAGTAATGGCGTCGGGAAGTGGGTCCGGAGGGTCACGGCGTAGCACAGCTACGAGCCGTTTAGATGCAACTGCTATGTATGCCGAAGCAATGGGAGAGGTGGTTGCCATAGGAGGAGAGGCGGTTGGGGTGCAAGGGGAGCCATCTGTCCAACCGAGGAGGTCCACTACTGGACGCACAACAAGAGCATCTACAAGCCAAGCAGGGCCATCTGCAGCCCAGGGCAGCCCATCTACAAGCCAAGCAGCACCATCTGGAGCCCAGGCCGGCCCATCTAGTGAGCAACCAGAGCCATCTGTTAGACCATCTCGTAGGGCATCTTTCGCAAGTGGTTTACTTCGGGGATTACCTTTTAGACGTAGCAATAATAGGTGATTTGTATGCATGTTGTAAAAAGTGTGTGGACTCTATTTGCAATTTGTGTGTACTTTATCATTTTGTACGAAACTCAGAAATGAAATATTTGACTCTAATAGAAATCACCTAAAACAAAAATAATGCGGTTTAAAAAAAAATGATTGTTGTAACTTGATCCCTCCTCAAAGAAGTAATATAACAAATAATTTAAACAAATATTTTAAATTTTTAGAGTTAGATTTCAATATTTTGATCTTCATATTGTCTCTCTCTAAAAATAAAAAAAAATAAAAAAAAAGGTACCAAGCCGGCCAGAAAATGGCCGGCTTAGGGAGGGACCTAAGCCGGCCATTTTCTGACCGGCTTGGGTATTTTTCAATAATGGATCCGATTCTGGACATAATTAATAATTTGTATTAAACTTTAGATATTAATAAAAATGTCGGAAATACCAGCAAATACCTGCGATCCAATCAGAGACTGCGGTGTGGTGACCTCTCGAGAAACGGACATTTGGTAGCACAGAAACGAGGCCTTGCATGGCCCAATCAACAGCTGCTGATTTTCAGATTAAGAAACCACGTGAAGCGAGGGATTGGGCATCAGACAGAACCCATGCCGGGTTCCATCAAACCATGATGTTAGTACTTGGTAGTGTTAAGTGTTAACCCGCAACGTGTTTACACATCTTGTTTGTGTCGTGTTAAACCATACCAATTTTATCCATCTCCAGACACAACAGCCTTGGGGACACGCCACAGACGGATATAGACACAACATGTCTAGCACCACATGTCGTGTTTCGTGCAGATCACACCCTGTGAGAAGGTTTAGTGTTTTTTGCAATTAACTATGCACCAACATGAGCGAAGGAACCACGCATCCCCTTCGCACCCACCCAAGAAAGTATTTTTAAAGAAAACCAAGAAGGAAAAAAGAAACTTTTGTTTATGTTCTCACAAGAACAACACCGAGTGTCTCATTTACATGAATAAGATCATGCAATACGAGTTTTAAAAAAAACTAATCCCAATATGTCTCGATGCCAATCTCCAACTCTCCAAACAAACAAAGGTTTATCAATGAAGGTACAAAGGATGATCATGTACAAATGCCTATAGCTTTTAAGAGTCCCAACAAAAAAAACTGCAGCACTCCAAAGGTGCAATTTTATACATAAACACACAAAACCAAGTTGGCAGCTGCAAATAGCTTTTCTATTAAAAAACGTTACCCCTGCAAAACGCCCCCTCTCATCTTGTTAGCAACATGCAAAAGATGGTCCATATTCGACAGAGGATAATTCTGTAGAAGTTTCAAATTTGCAGTGAAATCACCTGCCAAGAGGCGCCTTCTGACGAGTATCAGCATTGCACAACAAATTCGTAACAATGTTTCCTTCGCAATTAAAAACAAAAAGAGAACAATGAGCAGATGACTAAGCAGCTGCATAATTTCAGTTATTGTAAAGGTATGTTAAAACTGTATATACACAAAATTTCCCCCCTTTTTCATTTCACATTTAATAAAAAATCGAAAAGGTTAGATTATACAATTCAGAAAAAGATAACATCACCTTGGTTACATGAACTCTACAATTGAAGTCTCAATCAATACAATCGAGATTTGAATATTACATGATGCTAAGATTTTAGATTTCATAATTTAAGGAATTGGTGATGGATAAAAAAAAATGTGCGATATATTGGTTGTAGCACACAATTTGACTTCTAAAAGTGAAATCACTGTGACACCCACAATTTGAAGCCTTTCCTTTTTGACTTCTAAAAAGTTAATGCCAAACTAGTCTTAACAGTCCAAATAATCACTGTGACATCCACAAGAACAGAAGGAATCCAAAAGGACAATTAAACAAACCTGAGGTCCCGCAGGGTCTCCTAAAAGAGTGTCCCAGATACGCAGGCACTCGGTGAAATCAAATTCCTGTGTTAAAAGCAATGTAATCCATCGAAATGCATAGAACTGAGGGTTCACCTGGAAGTACAACAAGATAACAAGAAAGCAATTACACCAACTTCAATATAATACATGCAGGTATGTCCACCAAACTCGTCGAGTTCTTATTTTTAGATAAGTTGAAGCTCAGTGCAAATGAGAATTAATTGAGAGCTTTGGTAATTTTCCAGCCAGAAAAAAGAGAACTCCTAGTTTTGCTATTTCAGACTTTGCTAGGGGAACGAGGAACGAGGAACACAAGGAATAAAATAACCTTTCCATCCTTGTAAGTTTGACAAGGGTATAGCCGTTAAATTTTATATGAGAATTTTACCCTTTAAAATCAGAGAGGATACAGACATGAGAAAGACTGAATGAGAAAGAAACATCCACTATAAACAAGGTGATTAGAACAGAGAACTATTAAGGTGGTGCATTTTCCACAAATAGATACCTTGGTAGTAACCTCCAAGTGGCGCCAAAGCTCCTCATCATGCTTCTTCAAGAGCTGAGATAATTTGGATATGGTTGAACGAATTCCAACAATGGAGTTGTCCAGTTGTTTGCAAAAATTATCCCTGAATCCACTAAGCACCTCGACGAAGCAAAAGAACGTGTCAGCTTCTACATGGGCCTGTAAGAATTATAACAAACAAAAACCAACTTTTTATGCACGAGTGCAAACAGAAAAGTTAAAAGTCAACTTAAATTGAAAATAAAAAACACTACTAACAAGATACCACACTAATTGAACCAGATACCTCCAGAGGCCATTGCCAGTTTGATATAAGATTTTCTATTATATATTTTTTGGCTTTCATATAGTTTTTCAGGTTCCATAGTATCTGTATAGCATTTTGTAATATAACAGCTAGAAATAAAAATTGCAACTTTTGGTGGCAATTGGCAACTCAAACAATAAGTACAAGAAATACCACATTATTGAGGTCGGGATCATTCTTGAAAACATAGAAGAGAGGAGCCAGCACCTCGTTCATGCCCTGTACATATCTTATACCCGGATTCAACTTGGCAAATATCATCAGTATTCTCCTCAATGATTCCTACAGGACCAAAAGAAGGAAATTGGTTTTGAGTACAAAATGGTCCTTCAACTTTTTACATGTCATGAGAAGTGCATCCTGCACTCTTATTTCTTGATTTAGAGTACACAATCTGTCAATGGCATCAGCAAAACTGAATTGTTCTACTTATCAACCATGACTCTTACTTCTTGTTTGAGAATTTTGCTTTTTGCGATACTGTCTTTATTCAACAAAAAATAGCATTCATTTCTGATTTTTAACATATTAGTTTAAATCCAGGCGATCCTCATTTGACCCTTCCAGGTAGTAGAACATTTAGAGAGAGAAGGATAGATAATGTAGGCATATGTGAAGATAACTGTCTAAAAGACATTCTATTCACAAATGATCATTCTCACGAGTCATGACTTAAACAAGCAAAATTCTTGACCACCGAGCAAACAATAATTAATTTCAGAATAATCTTTATCTGTCCATGAAATCAATTGTACTCACTACAGTACAAAACATCTACTAGCTCAAGTAATAAAGGAGAGATGCTAATTAAGCACAGGCATAAGTAATTGTTAAATGGAACCTCAACATACAAGGCTTCTCTCATTCTTTGAGGATGACACTGTAAAGGAACAACTAGTTTTAAACTTCTTTTTTTCTTGTCATTGTCTTTTCAAGCAATGTTACCATCTCAAGTATGAATAGAACAAAAACTCAGGAGGTTCATTGAGCAAAAACTCACATAGTTTGGGTTACAGATTTGATAAAAAGCCAAAGAAAAGAACCTAAATTTACAGGGACCATTTCAAGACATGCTCTAATGGCCAATTAAAAGAGGTTCTTGCCTGATTAGACTTGGCAATAGGAGAATCCCCAGAAAAAAATTCCATCTCAGGATGTGTGCGCTTTACATCTCTATCAATTTGTTCTACAGTCTCTGATTCCTATTTTATCATATAAAAAAAGTGCTCAACATAAAAATAAACAAATTAATGAAAGATACCAACATATTATCTGCATTAAGTGCGGGTGAGCATGGGAGGCCAGTATAGAGATTATATTGATTGACAGACAAGTTATAAACCAAGAACTTCAGTAACACCGCTGAGATTGGCACTGGGATGAAATGAAACTCTTTTTTCTCAAAAGGAAAAAAAATCAGCCACCGTTTCAAATTAAAGCATCAACAAATGCATATCATTCAAGTAGCTTTTGCGGAGCAACTGAAGAGGCAAAGAAACAAAAAACACAAAGAAAAGAGAATCGGGGACCAAATTTGAATAACCCTGAGCAGCAACCTAAAGGATAAAACTTGCATAACTGAAACAGTTCCCAAATATGAATATCCTTGATTGACAAGATCACTTTTGTACTACCTCTAAAATTTTAATGTCATAGAAAGGTGGTGCTTTCTTCAAAACAAAACAAACAAACAAACAAAAAGAATAAAGGTGGACTATTTCATACTGTTTGATACTAATTTATCAAAGAACAGTGCCTTTATATATCTGTTGTTCTTGCCATGGTGCCAGTCTCTACAAAATAATGGTAAAGGATGAGGGCAAACCTGAAAGTATTTATTCCAGACACTGGTTTCACCAAGGCTCAAGGGATGCTCCCCATGAGGAAGCCCTGACCTAGATAGAAAACCCTTATCTTCATCAGAACTCAAGTCTTTTTCCTGTATGCCTTCCTCTTCTTCCATCTTTCGAGTTATTTGTGACTGACATGCAAGACTGGGTAAGTAAAGAAGTGTGGACATTCTTCAATGCAGCAGCTAGATATATAGGTACTGGCCTCCTAAAATACGGGAGATGGTTGGTGCTATTTCCAGAACCCCAAGTACTGCATCAGCAGTTGCTACAGCTTGTTGAAATAGCAATGCTGACAGAGCAACAGTTGCCGAATTATGTCAAGTCAGGTGTTCTTTTCTTAAGGCAGATGAAATGTTGATCAAAGCAAGAAACAAAACTACTTATGATGGGTAATAGTTCGGTGATCAGCACTTAGAGGATCAAACTGGATCTTACATGTTGGAACAATTTTTCTCTGGGCCATATATTTCAGAAACATATCATTGTAACAGTACCAGGTACTTTGGGAACAACTTACAGGGTTGGCAAGGAGTTCCTCTCTAAAGACATTGTACTGGGAGCGCTTCTTCTCCAGTTCATAAGGCCAAAGTGCATGGTCAGCCGGCAGATATCCCAATAAAAGCTGCTCTCTATCACGAAACACAAATTAATTTCTAACTTCCACTAAGAGAATGAAATTATAAAAACAAATTGTACAAAATGGTAGTGAAGACTAGGAGATGCATAGTTTGACCAAGGTAACAATCTGTTATACAGAGTCTTAATTTCGCTCTTGACATTTGACTGAAGCAGATTTAACATCAAGTCATATGTAATTGCAGAATTGGTAGTTGGACTGACATTAAAATTTAGTTGAAGGTTCAGTTAACCACATGACTGAAGCTTAGCTAACACGAAATTCAGCCAAACCAAGCTGCATTGTCCAAAATGTGTGTCAAGGAACATTAATCTGGCTATTATTGTTCATGCAGTTCACAGTTAGATAAAGATCATGGAAAAAGAGAATCATAGAGAATTAGTTCAAGACCTTCCAAACAGTAGGCCGTATACCGGGATGATCAGGTATGCCTTGGCAAGCCAACCTCTGTAGTTCTCCGATATTCACAACCTTCTTTGATAACTGTTCATTCAACACTACAGGTCGTCAGAAAAAAAAAAAGAAAAAAAAATCAAGCAACATTTTCTTTACAGCAATTTTAAACCCTAACCGCGGTGCTGAATTCAGCGATCAAGTGCGAGTTTGAAGCGCCAGAGGAGCTGGTCTCCTCGGATGGATCTGATTTGGCGGCGGCGGGAGGCGGTGGAGGAGGTGGAGGGGGCGTTGGCTTTGGCGGAGGAGGCGGAGGCACCACGCGGCGCAGAGGAGGGTCGTCTGGAGGGATGGTGGTGGAGGGTGCCGGGGCAGACCACATGGGGTTATTTAGCCACTCCGGCACGCGCTTCTGTGCCTTGTTGTTGGCTTCCCCCATGGATACGAGATGCCAATGGAGATCCGAGATTAGGGTTTCAACCGACCAGAGTTGGGGTCTGGAGATTTAAGTTCTGACTTCGGTTTTTTCGTTCTCCGAAGATCGAGATTGTTTGACCGATGACGACGCCTTTCGTTGATATTAGGGTATGTTTAGCATCTGAAACTCATACTGGAATAACGGAACAGCTGCTATTCCAGCTGAAATTTCGCGCCGGATACTAAATTGTAGCTGCTAATCCAGCTTTCACTATGGCCTGTTCGGCTGTAGTACAGGTAGAACAGCAAAGGAGCAGAGCTGCAGAGGAATTATGAAATTGAAAATTGATTACTTTTCTAATATATTTTAATTATATTTAATAAACTCAACATTTAAAATGGTAAAAGTGAAAATTTATTAAAATAAAAAATAGTAGAAACTGATTCTTATGATCTTTTTAAGTTTTGGTTAATGCACCAACGTGCTGAATATTAATACATAATTGAAATGCATGTTCAACAAAATATTGAATTTAAATTCAGTAGATAATTATGAAATAAAAATAATAATACAGTCAAAATATATTAATTAAATATTAAATTAGTATTAACAACAGTAAAAAAATACAAATAAACATTAAATTGTAAACTAAGTTGGCATTATAAGTTCTTAAAATAGTAATGATAAATAAATGTAATTAAGAAGGATCACAAATTTAGTTACTATAGCTTCTTGTGTTAATCTTGAGAATTTTGAATATGTTCTTTTAACATACCATATGCCCTTTCAATCGTTCAGGGTCTGTTTGCTTGAGTTGCAAAATTAAACATAGCAAAGAAATGTAATTCAAAGACAGAGAGATGAGAGAGAGGGGAGGGATTCGAGCGAGCCGACCGGAGCGTAGAGTTTTTACTCTTATTTCGATCGAAGCGCGGCGGTGAGCAAATCTGGCTGTCGGAGTGCGGCGGTTATCGAACAAAAGCAGATCCAGTCATGGAGAGATGGGGAAAGAGATAGTAGAGTATTTAAGAGTAGAGATAAGTAGAATTAGTTGATTATAATAGTTTACATGATTTCATGAGAATAAATAAATTTAGATCTAGGTAGAAGGATTATTTGACTCGTTGTAATACAATGAAATTGTTAGTAAAAAAAGCCACTAACTTTAAAAAAAATAGTTTGATATCTAGATAAACTAACTTGATTACAAAATAATCATAAAATCACAATTTTTATGTCTGTGAGTAACATAAGTTATAAGAGGGTGGATGCAAATTAGAGGTACTAAATACTAATGCATGGTATCAAAATTGAGATTACCATACCAGCTATGTCTCGATTCAACAAGCACTGGTAACCTTCGTTCACAATGTATTTTTTTTTTTGCTTCAAACACGCTCGTAGGTATTTCATCCTCATGGATGCATTTCCTATACTAAGCCTGACTCTCTAGAAAAGAAAAAAAACAGACCCAATAAGCTAAAGAGGCAAAAAGTGTGAGAAGCTAGGGTACGTGTGACACATGTAGTCCCAACCTCTAACTCTTCCTAATTTTGCTAATAGGTCTGCTTCGAGTTTTCCAGATTTGTTCCACTTCAGTAAAAGCGCGCCAGTCAGTGTGCAGAGGGAGATGTGGGTTTTGGCAAGCCCGTGCCAGTGTTTCAACAGTCAGTGAGAAAAGTACATGGAGTGATGTTATTGAGGGTCGCATATTCAATGGCCTCATGCAATGCTTTCGCCTCAGCTTGAAGTGCACAGCAGACTACTACCCTTGATGATTTGTATGCCAGCAGCACCTCCCGCTTTTTGAATATGAAGCCAATGCCTCCATTCCATTTGTCATTCCATGATCCATCTACCCGACAAATTGCATTCTCCTGACTCACTGGTATCTGCTCCTACCGTCACATACTCTGTACCGGTTTTGCCACTGTTGCCTCAATCTGTATCAGTTTGCAGCATTTGGAGAACCCTTGTATGGACGGTTTTGCCCTTCATGTCATTCCTGCATCTCCAGAGTGCCCATATGGTTGCCGTTACCTTTGTCCATCCCTCATCAGATGTGGATGAGGAAATTTGAAGCAGGTTCTCAACAAAGGTACCCGTCATCTGGTCTGATCGCAGTGGCATTGGCCCCGCATACCAGCAGGCACGAGCGAAGGGGAATTCTAGAATCATGTGATTTGCACCTCCTGTGCTTCTCCACATACTAGACAAGTTGAGTCTGACTTTGATGTTCTCTGTATCAGTATTTTCCCAGCGATAGTGCATTATATACCAGTTTCCAAAGGAAGAGTCACAGTCTGGACGGGATTGTTCCTTTGTTCCAGATGACTTTGCTCAGGGGCGCCATGTCTAGATTCACAATGATTTACGATAGATATATGATTAAACCAATGAACCAATGTATGAAAAGAGTTGCGTATTAATATGAAATGCTTTACCAATGCCTTCAATTTGTAAAATAAATATAACGAAACTATTGAGGCTCAAAACTAGGGGTGTAAACGGAGAGGATTCGGAGCGGATAATGCTAATACCAAATCTGTATCCGCCTTTCAGTGAACGAATACGGATACGGATACGGATACGGATAGTAAACGGATATCAAAATTTAAATCATATCCGCCTTAAACGGATACGGATACGGAGCGGATAATTTACGGATACGGATTCGAATACGAATATAGAACGGATAATTGTCGGATATTGAGTTATATGAACTTTAAGATATAATTAATAATTAATAAAATTTAAATATAAAAATAAATGAATAATTGTAAGTTGATAGAGATATTAATGTTAGAAAGATGAGAGAATATAAGATATTTATTTTATTAATAGTGTGGTGTAGTGGTTTGTACCTTGGTTGCTTAGACTTTCACTTCACATGACATGGGTTCAAATTTCCTTGAAAGCAAAATAATTTAAAACCTCACATGATACGGATACGGATACGGATAGTAAACGGATATCAAAATTTAAAACCATATCCGTATCCGTATCCGCATCTTCTATGAGTAATTGATAATTATCCGTATCCGTATCCGCGATATCCGTATCCGTTTAAATCCGGATACGGATTATATGCGGATTCGGAGCAGATATCCGGCCGGATATCCGTGTCCGTTTACACCCCTACTCAAAACTCATGAAAAAGCTAGAAGGGTAGTAACAAAATTCTATTTGAAATACTCTTTAATAGTTCAAATCGTAAAAAATTTTGACGATAAAAAAGTAATACACTAATATCTTCAAAAGAAGAAAACAAAAACTAAGAAGGAAGAGATTCATTATAATTTATTGTTAGACTAAACTAAGACATTATGGATCTCAATGAAGCAGAAAGTAGAGTTCTCTCCCATGAAAACATTTTACTCCTTATGAAAGCATGCAAAGTAAAACACTTTTTTATAGTAAAAAATAAAAGAGAGACACCACGTCAGTGTAAAAGAGAATCAGGTAAGAATAAAAAAAAGTCTCATTTATTTTTTTATTCCAGCTCAAAATTCAATTTAAGACCCATTTGGAGCATCTCTACCCAAAACAATTCAAATAAGTTTCTAAATATCTGTTAATCACTTTTTAAAAACTAAAGCCTCTAAAGTTTTAAACTTTCACATTCTTGAAATTAATTTTAGAGTTTCTATTAAATCACATCAGCAATTAATTAAAAAGAAGAAATAATTATTTGAGCCAATTATTTGATCAGTATGGAATTTATAAACAGTTTCTTAATAAGAAACTTTCCTGCATAGTTTTTAAATAAAAAAAATCTCCAACATTTCTGAAATCAAAATAAAAACTGTCATCTCGTATTAGAAACTCTAAGGGTATGTTTGGTTGGAATAAAAATAGACTATTCTTGAGGTTAGGCTATTCGGAATAGTTTATTCGGTGTTTGGTTGGGTTAGAATAACTAGAATAGTGAATCCAAACTTTTTGTCTTATATATTAGAATAAGCTATTCGTAAGATTTTTGAGATTTGACTATTTTAATAAGACAAACAATAGCTATTTTTTATTTGACTATTCTAGCTATTTTTGTTCTATAACAGTACTAGAATTGAAAAGTTAGGAACAAATATTATTCCATTTTTTTTATCCGATCAATTCTCAATTTTTTCGGTGAGAATAGATATCATATTCCAATCAGTTCTCAGTTGCTTTCGCCCCAATTGATAATAAAGCCGAACAATACAAACTTCACATCATTCTCTCATTGAGCAATTTTTAAATTTGTATTCTTAAACAAAGCCAATAAGAAAAAATGAGAGGAGGATCTTTTATTGTCGTTTCTCCTGTTCAAGTATCCACTGAGAAGGTAAGATCGGATCACTTTTTCTTGTTTAAAAGTAATACTTGCTTTTTATGATTTAAGATTCATATATTTGTTACTTGAATACTTATGCTTTGGAGTCTAGCCAAGATTTTAATTATTTGTTTCAAGGGATTTGTAAGTGTTTTGTATGAGTTGAATCTTGAATGGTACAAATTGGCTGCAGAATTTATAAAATTTTGTATGACTTCAAACGACGAATTCAAGGGACTTGTAAGTGTTTTGTATGACTTCAAACGATGAATTCAAACTGTTGAAATTCATCTACTTCATGAGTGATACATGTTCATGAAATTTTTAGAAGTTTCGAATTCATTTAGTACAAAGTCAAGCGGTAAAAAAATAAACATTTTATAAGTTGTTTTATGTATTCATTTTTAATCTTTTTTTGACTGCTTGACCCTGTACTAAATGAATTTGAAACTTTCAAAATTTCGCATGTACATGCATCACTCATGAAGTAGATGGATTTCAACTGTCTGGATTCATCATTTGAAGCCAATCTGATAGACTTTTGAAGTTGTGCTCACCAAACCCTCTTGGTGAGCACATCACACCATAGCTTTGCTCATTTATCTTTATTCAACAATGAAATGAACTATTTTGTCTTTACCTATCCGTTAAATAAGAAGATAATCAATATTTAGTGAACAAATATATTAATTACTTTCTTATTTTATTTGTAATCAATAACATAAAAAGAAATAAATAAATATTATCAATTAATTGTTTTTATGGTAATATTCATATATCATATGAAGAAATTGTAAGGAGAATCAGTGTAGCGAGTGTTTAGAGAACTAAATACAAACTTCAACACAATAAATGTCAATACATTACCACATAAAATCATAATTGCAGAATTTTTTTTATCTTAACCGTTAAATCCATCAAATTTCATAGCCGCTGACGGATTAAAATATCTACATGCTTAATATAAAAGTAGAGATATTAGACGACTTGTAATTATAATCATGATGAGTTGCATGGACTTGTCTTCCACATATTTGTTCAATGGATTTCGCAAACTAACTTTGATGAACTATTTTTTTCTTACTAATTACAAATTTATTTATTGTATTATTTATGTATGTCATTATCAAAGTAGGATTCAAATGTCTCATGCTTTTTACGGCTCACTCATATCTCACATTTTTATTTTTATTTTCAAAGTTGAAGCAGTCCATATGATCTTTGTATTAAAATGTACTTGCAAACTAAATTTTATATTTTTTAAAACAAAATATACTATTTTTTAGATAGGTATAAAATTATTATATTTTAAAAATTTTGAACCATCTAAAATCAATGAACTTGTACCTATCTAAAAGAATTTAAAAAATAAAAAAATTGATTTCCGAATAAATTTTATTTTTTGAGAGTAAGATGACTCTCCGAGCAAATTTTAATACGGAAATTCTATCGACCGTTCGAATCTTAAAAACACTTTTAATTGTTTTCAGTATCTGAAACAATTCATCGTATCTATAAAATAACATAATTTATAATTCGCTCCCGAGTTAAGAAAGAAATGGAAAAGATATGACAGAAGATAGAAACAAGAGTGCCACCTCCCAACCTCTGCACGTCACTCACTTCACAAGGAGCCGTTTCTGCAGCGTCGCACAAGATCAAAGTTCTCCGGAATTCCATCTGACAATTCATCTGTTTAGGAAATAACATCATCGCCCGTCCCGTCAGTCTCCCTCGTCGTCACAGTAACAAGAAGTCAAGAACAAATTCAAAAAAAAAAAAAAAACTCAAGAAGAGGCACGCACGGCACAAGCATGTCGTATGTACCGCCTCACAAGCGCATCTCCAATCGCAACCCCACGCCAACCCCAGGCCCGTCCTCTCTAAACCCCGAACCCTTCGCCTCCCCTAGCCACCACCAAAGCCCTTCATCTCCACGTAAGATCCTGTTCTCCCCTCGCTTGATCTCCCGCTTGTATGCCACCTCCATAGAATCTCTAGCTCTAGTACCATACCATTCCGAAGCAATAGAGAGGAAGAACGGCCCCCAGCCTTTTATACTCAACGTCACTGATGAAGTGGGCCTGGTCAAGGAGGAGGAGATAGGGGTTCTCAGGAGAATAGTTGATAAGTTTGCGAGAAACTTGATCAAGGCTAGCCAGCGCGCGGAGAAGGAGATAGAAAGTGTAGATGTTAAGCTGTTAGTAATGGTAGGGAAAGTTCTCTTCCACGGGTATGTTCTTTTTTTGTCTTTCTTGCATACAAAAGTTCATAATTAGTAATTTCATATAGTTTTGAAGATTTTGTGAGGGTTATAAGTTTACAAAAGAAAAGGTGTCAAAAAAAAAAAAAAAACTGCTGTTGTAATTTGTCCTTTATCATGACATCTGGTTTTCTTCATTTTGTATTTGCTTGTCGATCGATAAAGGCCCATAAAGGCATCAGCAAGTGAAGAAGAGTTGATTAAGGAGGCACGTAAAACATTTTATACCCGAGTTTCAGAAGAGTATAATCAGAGAAGTTGAACAACTTCTTGTGGAGAAATGTGGATTTAAGTTTGTAAGGGAAAAGGAGCGTTATCATATCAAGGTACCCGTGCCCTTATTTCTGATTCGGACTAATACTTACCTTATTTCTGTACTACTATAGACTAAACCTCATACCAAGCATAGGGAACCAATCAGTTATCATGGATTTGCACTCTCTCTCATTCAACATGGTGCTAATTAATCCCAATCAAGCACTGATTAGTCGATGATTGTGCAATTAAAGCCCTCTGTAGTTACTATTTTAAATGTATTAACCTTAAATATCTCAATTGTATTCAAATACCAGGTAATAGACAAACCCCAGTCACAGTTGTTTATTTCATGCAAGTGCAAAGCATCGCATGATAGTGCTCTTGAGCTTTACAAGGTAAAACGATATTGCTCTGCTTCTTATTTTTAGTTTCTAATAGAAGTAAAATGAAATGGCACCTTTTGCTTCCAATATACTATATTATGCTGGATGTTGGTCATGAACCTATCCAAGGCATTAAGTTTTCCAGATATCTGTAGCTATTTTGTTTTTGGCTTAGAAGGTGATCATGATATGTTAGCTGTTTTTAAAACTTTAAGATATGGCTCTGTTGCTGTATCATCTCTGTACATTGGGAACAGGCACAAGCAGTTTTTATTGGTATTGGTTTTTGTTGATTTGGTTTCATTATCAGTGAAATTGCCGGGCTTTTTATACTACTATTAGAAAAAAAAAAAAAGTTCTCCAGATATCTTGGCCCTAACCTGAATCCGATTTGAACTCGAGTAAGTCTGTGAATGGTGCAGTTGTAAGTTCTGGATGCATTACTCTCATGGTAGGAAGTATGGCTTAGTTTTTTATAATGATGAGTCTGGGTTGGGTTTGTCCAAAAGATTGCAATCCGCATACTACTGTGGATATTTAGTTTTAGATATATTTTCCAATCTATTTAACCCGAAACCACTGTTAGATTACCAAAGAAAATGAACAACTAGATATGCTGATTTTTTATTTATCGGTTATTAACATGATGTGATTTTGAATTGTAATTTTGTAGGTCGAACACAACCCACGGAGGCGTATGGTGACTGATGTACCCTGTTTAAGCAAGAACTTTGACCTTCGAATAATGCTAAATACCAAAAGAGCCTTAAAGAACTTGGACGTAAGTTTAATACTTGATAGTTGATACACAACATTGTTGATTGATGACTAAACTCAAAGTGTACTAGTAAATTTGGACAATCACCTGAATTTTTTTTTTTTTTTAAATTGTTACATAAGTATTGCAAGACCATTATCTTCCCAATGTCATATGCCAAATACTTCCCATAGTAAATTTACAAACAAATATGTTAATTAATTAAATGAAAAGAGATCTCATTAACTAAATGTTACTGCCATTACCCAAGATATATTAGAGCTTGTAGTGTAATACTTGCTCACCAGACCTGATTGCTGGCTCTTTTGGGATAATATTTATCTTTCATTTATTTGTCTATGCAGGCTGATGTCGTGGATGGCACAAACCAACTAATCTCTGCTGCTGTTATCGACCCAGAGGCCAAGGGGGGGCTCAGGTGGCCTTTAGGGAAGGAGTCAGTTGCTGGCCGGTTTGTTATAGTTGGTGTATGGCATACAAAACATACAATTTTAAGTAGAGACAAAATCAGAGTAGATTTGAGACAAGCCGGCCGCTTTGACTTTACTAAATCAACTGGTGAAGATGTAAATGACGTTTCGTTGAAGCTTAGGGGCCTGTACGAACTATTAACTGTTAGTCTACTATCTCTTAGGCTTTTGAAAATTATAACCAATATTCTAAGTTTTTTTGCAAATGGCACATATATTGATGTATATATGTTGCAACTGACAATGAACATTCTATTAATCATAGGCACACTGACAACTAATTGTTAAAGTAGTAGTATGAAAAAGGTTCTTCGCATGTCAACATTATTTCTATCATACATGTTTCCTTAGCTGATATGGGTAAAATAAAGCCAGAGGTTTAAATTTAAAACATTTTTGCATAAATAAATCATGGCGTGATTTGGTGCGACTAAAAAATATTGCGCTTGAAAATTTAGTCGACATTTCTTTGACTTCATGTTGTTTTTATCAGTCCATTATTATCTGCACAGGGCAGGAAATTTGTTACTTTTGGAAATACTTTAACCATTCTGTGGCAACTATAAAGATCATGGATATACTGCTAAATATCTATGTAGTCATGCTGGTAAATTTAGGTGTCATGAGTATTAAATCTGATTTGCAAGGGGTAAATATCCACAAGGAAAGAAAAATGTTAACAGTACTTTCATTGTGCATGTAAATCAGGGTTTAGTATGCCAACTGCGTGCTTGCTATCTATTTATTGATTCTTCATTTCAGGAAGACCACTTGCCTGAAGGCAGTATTGTAGATATGATCCAAGAAGTCGTTGACTTGATCTGGGGCAACCTTTGATGTTCTCTTTTGGTCAAATTTAGTCCTGTTTTGTAGCTGCTTGCATGGTGTCCGGCCTGGTAGATGTTTTGTGATATTTACTTGTAGCAAGTAGCCACAGATGGTCGAGGTTTAAGTGCTAATTAATTACTAAATAATTATATATCATGTTGGGTTTCTTTTTCCTTCTCTAAAATATTTTATATTTTCTTTCAAGTTTGCTCGGGTTTATGTGATATTCGCTGACAGTTCGTTATCATAATTTTGTTAGGGGGCAGCTTGTTCTGTGCTGCAGACTGCATCTGCCTCTCGTAATTATAAGACAGAAAAAGAGAAGAAAACAAAAGAGAGAAAAAAAAGAGTGTGTAAAGATTTGGGTTCTGCTACCTGATACTGTCCAAACTGTATGTTAGATTTAATTGATTACACATTTAATCTAATGATTCATAGAAATCTAACAATGGAGGACATCTTTCCATGGGCACGACATACCCATATCAGGGTGTTGTCGAATGGTCACGTTGTGCTCAAACGTGACTCGCATGACCATTTTATTATAATTTAGATTAGTTTATCTAATTCACTATTTAATGAAGGTATAATAGTCTAATTATACGTAACTTGCGTGACACATGCCGTGCCGTGTTGTAACTAAATCTTTCGCATGACGTGCCGTGCAATAATCACAGTACGCGAATGATCACAGTACAGGACACGCTAGTCATGACACATAACTGATATGCGTGTCGTGCTGTAACCGTGCCGTTCTGTTCTGTGATGAAACCGGCTCCGCTGTGTCATTTTTTTCACTCTATTGCTATATAATCTCGCAGATTCTTGCTGTAATTATTGACAAGGATACATAGAAAATTCTTTATTAACTACTTTATTTTTACTGCTCGAACAACATTATTTTAACGTTATTTTTTAATTACTAAATGCCAATTGAATTCTCAAAACCGGGTACTTAGATTTTTATACAACTGTACAAGAAGCATTAACAAGAGTGCCACCTGCTCACCTCTGCACGAATTTAATTAGATCCATAGTAATACCTCACCATATAGAATGAGATCTAAATCGTCCGTTTTAATTTGGTATGAATCTCAGAACATATTTCCATATTCAAAATAGGTACTGACTTGATATGGAGGAATTTCATGCATGCTCCTCGAAAATTTTTAAATTACGTATTTCTCTCTTTAAAATTTATAATATTATTTTATCCTTTAAAATTTCAAAAACTCACAAATTTACTCAATTTATTGATTTCTCTATTAAATATTTTAAATTTATAAGGTATCCATTTTATCATCTACTTTTTTATTTATTAAAGAGCTCTGGTATAGTCCAACATCTTTTAGATGCTATTTTTGAGGAAACGAATCTGTTGAAATTTTCACTGGTGAACAGTGTTCCTGAAATATCTGCTTTCCTGAATCCAACCGTCAAGTTGTTTTTAGATGCGTGCACAGAAAAATCAACTGTTTTGAGATATGTGCATAGAAAAAGTTGGACGGCTGGATTCGGAATTTCAAAAATTTCAGGAATACTGTTCACGAATGATGGATTTCAGCAGATTTCAATTCTATTTTTGATAATTGAACATGCATTTCTGCGAAGGGAAACGCTCATGGCGCTGCACTAAGCCCACAATTCTCCATTTTACCCTTTATTAATAAAATAAAAAATACGTAGCATGTTTAAGAGAAATATCTAGTCTTTTAATTGGTCAGTTGTGAAAGTAAATGATTCATTTTCTTACATGTGACCAGAGGCGAATAGAGTAAGAAGCTATGGGGTCAATTGAACCCCATTAATTTTAAAAAAATTGAGATTGTAAACGATTTTCTTTATATTCTAGAGTAAAATGTTATGGGTGCTATAAAATTGACCCTCATTCATAGTACGAAAATTTTATATGATTGAACCCCATTTAAATTTGAGATCATCATACCTTGAAAGTCTGGCTCCGCTCCCTACCTGTGACGCACACATATACATATGCCTTAATACCATTGTATATTCGTCACAAGTAGAGAATGAATTATTTGTCCTAAAAAATTGATTTGTTAGAAACAAAACATTTTGAGTGAGCCTATGGTGCTATGCATAGCAAGGATGGCTAATGTACTACGGCTCAATATGGTACTTTTTAAAATCCTAACGGTCGATCCAACCGTTCAATGTGATAACCATATGAATATGTACTTGCAAACTAAATTTTATATTTTTTTGAATTTTTTTACTATTTTTTTGGATAGGTAGAATTTTGATGGTCCAGAATTTTCAGAAAACACTGATTTTTCTACCTATCTAAAAAAATAGTAAAAAAATTCGAAAAAATATAAAATTTAGTTTGCAAGTACATATTCATATGATTATCACATTGAACGGTTGGATCGACCGTTAGGATTTTAAAAAGTACCATATTGAGCCGTAGTACACTAGCCATCCGTGCTATGCATAGCACCATAGGCTCACTCAAACATTTTTGTACACATACTACATATTTTTTATTTTTTAATAAAAATTTGGATATACTATAAATTTAAAATGGGTTTTAATAGAAAAGTTAATAAGTCGGAGAAATTTGTAAGTTCTTTAGAAGTTGAAATTTAGAAGAGTAAATATGATATTATAAATTTTAAAAGAAAATAGTACTTAATTTTTTGAGAGGTGTACAGAAAGTTTACCGTGATTTTGATCCAGCTCAGTGAATATCTACACGTGGCACACCTCACCAAGGAGCCATTTCTGCAGCGTCGCACGGGATCAAAGTTCTCCGGAATTTCATCGGACAGTTCATCTGTATATTTGACAGTTTCCAAAACATCGCCATGATCATTGATCGCCCGTCAGTCTTTCTCCTCGTCCCTCATACTGTCATACAGTAATTAGAAAAGGCACGCAGAAGCATGTCGTACGTACCGCCTCACAAGCGCCCCTCCAATCGCAACCCCACGCCAACCCCAGTACCGTCCTCTTTAAACCCTAAACCCTTCACCTCCCCTCGCCATCGCCACCACCAAAAGCCTCGCTTGATCCCGTTCTCCCCTCGCTTGATCTCCCGCTGGTATGCCACCTCCACAGAATCTCTAGCTCTGGTACCATACGATTCCGAAGCAATCGAGAGGAAGAACGGCTCGAAGCCTTTGACGGTCAACGTCACCGATGAAGCGGGCCTGGTCGAGGAGGAGGAGAGAGGGGTTCTCAGGGGAATAGTTGAGAAGGTTGCGAGAGACTTGATTGAGGCTGGCCAGCACGCGAAGGAGGAGTCAAGAAGTGGAGATGTTAAGCTGTTAGTGATGGCTCGAGTAGGGAAAGTTCTCTTTCGCGGGTATGTTCTTTTTTGTGTGAAGTTCATAATTAGTAATTTCATATAGTTTAATTTGGCAAGATTCGCCAATGCATTTAATCAAGTCCCCCTCCCAACCAAAAATTTGCATATGTTCATTCTAAATGAGAACATACAACACAGTTTCTCTAGACAGAGGGGGCACATTTTATTTGAAGAGGGCAGCATTGTTTACAAAAGAAAGGTGTTCCAAAAAAAATGCTGGTATACTATTGGTTCTCTGCCATAAGCCATAACATCTAGTTTCTTCATATTTTTTACTGGCTTTTTTATAGGGACCCTTCAGTTTGCTTAGACTCGATCATAAAGGCCCCAACAAGCGAAGGAGAGTTGAATAAGCTGCAGGCCCGTAAGACATTTTATACCACAGTTTCAGAAGAGTACATCAGGGAAGTTGAAGAACTTCTTGTGGATAAATGTGGATTTAAGTTCGTTAGGGCGAAGGAGCGTTATTATATCAGGGTACCGATCCACCTCATGACTCATTTTTAATTGTCGACTTTGTGCCCACAAGTATTCCCCATTAAACCAATATAAGACCCATCACCTTTCAATTCTGTTGCTATTGCTCCCTTAGGATTTGGTTTTTCTCCATTGAACAAAAGTTTTTTGAATTAAAATCCATTTAATAAAGGTAGATTGGTCCAAGTTCGTTACCATAGAGGACGAGTTTAGGCTTGGATAGCATTACTTGGACCTGCTAAGTCCATCTGGGGATGCTTGGGGGACCATCTTACCCCTGCAAGTTGTCACCGAGCTCAGACAAAGGTCAACTATGAGATAAGGTGGTTGAGGTCACTCGCCTTACTTTATAAATAGGGACCCCTGCCCTTATTCTGTCCGGGACTAATACCTACCTTAAACCTCTATTCTAAATACTGTAAAAAACTCGGTCCTTACTTTGGCACCTGTACTACCTTAGACTAAATCTCATACCAAGCATAGGGAACCAATCAGTTATCATGGATTTGCACTCTCTCATTCAATATGGTGCTAATTAATTGAAATTGAGCACTGATTACTTGATGATCCTGCAACTAGAGCACATTTTAGTTACTATTTTAAATGTATTAACCTTAAATGTCTCCATTGTCTTCAAATTTCAGGTAATCGACAAACGCCAGCCAGATTTGATTATTTCATGCAAGTGCACAGCATTGCATGACAGTGGTCTTGAGCTTTACAAGGTAAAACCATATTGCTCTGCTTCTTAATTTTTGTTTCTTATTGAAGTAAAATGAAATGGCACCTTTTGCCCAATATACTTTATTCTACTGGATGGTGGTCATGAACCTGTTCAAGGCATCAAGTTTTCCAGATATCTGTAGCTATTTTGTTTTTGGCCTAGAAGGTGAGCATGATTAGCTGTTTGTAAAACTTTAAGATATGGCTCTGTTTGCTGTATCATCTCTGTACATTGGGAACTGGCCAAGCAGTTTAATTGGTATCGGTTTTTGTTGATTTGGTTTCATTATCAATGAAATTGCTGGGCTTTTTATCCCACTTCTATAAAAAAAAAAGGTTCTCCAGATATCTTGGCCCTAACCTGAATCTGATTTGAACTCGAGTCTGTCTGTGAATGGTGCAAATGCAAGTTCTGGATGCATTACTCTCATGGTAGGAAGTATGGCTTAGTTTTTTATTATGACGAGCCTGGGTTGGGTCTGTCCAAAAGATTGCAGCCCGCATATTACTGTGGATATATAGTTTTAGATATATTTTCCAATCTATTTTAACCAAAACCACTTTTGAATTGACAAAGTGAAATGAACGACTATGGTGATTTTTTTTAATCCATTATTAACAAAACGTGATTTTGAATTATAATTTTGTAGGTAGAACACATCCCACTGAGGCATATGGTGACTGACGTATCCTGTTTAAGCAAGAATTTTGATCTTCGAATAATGCTAAATGCCAAAAGAGCAGTAAAGAACTTGGATGTAAGTTTAATACTTGATAGTTGATACACATCATTGCTGATGACTGAACTTATGGTGTGCTAGTAAATTTGGACAATCACCTGAAGATTTTTTTTCTCTAAATTGTTACACAAACATTGCAAAACCAGCAGCTTCTTAACGTCATATGCCAAATACTTCTCATAGTAAATTAATAAATAAATTATTAAATTAAAAGAGATCTCATTAACAAAATGTTACTGGCATTACCCAAGTTCTATTAGAGCCTGGTAGTGTAATACTTGCTCACTAGATCTGATTGATGGCTCTTTTGGATACCTATGTTTTCATTTGTTTTTCTATGTAGGCTGATGTCGCGAAAGGCATAAACCAACTAATCTCTGCTGCTGTTATTGACCCGGAAGTCAAAGGGGGGCTTAGGTGGCCTCTAGGGAAGGAGTCAGCTGCTGACCAATTTGTTATAGTGGGTGTATGGCATACAGAACATAAAATTTTAAATAGAGACAAAATCAGAGTATATATGAGACAAGCCGACCGCTTTGACTATCAATCTTCAACTGGTGAAGATGCAAATGAGATTTCGTTGAAGCTTAGTGGCCTGTCCGAACAATTAACTGTTAGTCAACTATCTCTTGGGTCCTTTTCAAATTATAACCAATATTCTGAGTTTTTTTGCAAATGGCACATAAAATTACGTATGTTGCAACTAACAATGAACATTCTATTGATCATATGCACACCGGAATCTAATTGTTAAAGTAGTAGTATGGAAAAGGTCCTTTGCATGTTGACATTATTTCTATCATACTCGTTTTATTTGCATAAATAAATTATTGCGCGATATGTTGCGACTGAAACTTAATTCTCTTGAAATTTTAGTCGCCATTTATTTAATTTTATGTTGTCTTTATCAGTCCATATCTGCAAGGACCCGAAAATTTGTTGCTTTCGAAAATACTTCAACCATTATGTGGCAACTATAAAGATCATGGATATACTGCTAATATCTGTGTAGCTACTGCTGGTAAATTTAGGTTTCATGAGGATTAAATCTGCTTTGTAAGGGCTAAATCTCCACGAGGAAACATAAATGTTAACAATACTTTCATTGTGTATGTAAATCAGGGTTTAGTATGCCATCTGTGTGCTTGCTATTTATTTATTGATTCTATTTATTTTCTTTTCAGGAAGACCACTTGTGTGAAGGCAGTATTGTAGATATGATCCAAGAAGTCGTTGCCTTGATCTGGGACAACCTTTTGAGTAATAGTACTGGTATACTTTGTTGAAGTTTCGTATGTAATAGTTTCCTCTTTTGGTCAAAACTAGTCCTGTTTAATAGCTGCTTGCATGGTGTCTTCGTAGATGTTTTGTGATATATACTTGTAGCAAGTAGCCACTAATGGTCGTGGTTTAAGTGCTAATTACTAAGAATTATCATATATCATGTTAGGTTTCTTTTTTCGTCTCTAATATATCTTATATATTTTAACAAGTTTGCTCTTGGGTTTATGTAATCTACGCCGAGAGAGTAAACAAATTCATCATCATAATTTTGTTAGGTTTCTTTTTTCTCTCTAAAATTGTATGTTAGATTTAATTGATTACGCTTCTAATCTAACGATTCCATAGAACCCTAACAAACAATTGAGGACATCAGACCCCGAAATTTTTATTTTTAACATTTTAATAAAATTCATTAA
Source organism: Carex parvula (assembly GCA_025461045.1). Taxonomy (NCBI): domain Eukaryota; kingdom Viridiplantae; phylum Streptophyta; class Magnoliopsida; order Poales; family Cyperaceae; genus Carex; species Carex parvula. The sequence goes on along the minus strand of JAJGRW010001055.1, from coordinate 25,617 downwards.
TAAATTAACCATCGTTTTCGGTCAATTCCAAATTTAACACGGCCGCAGAATGTCGGAGCGGACCCCCATATGGGTCCGCACAATGCTGAAGCGGCCCCCGTGGCCGCATAATGCTGGAGCGGTCCCTTTATTTTTTATTTTAGAAATACGAATTGTATATATGTTAAGTGTTATTTAGTTTCGAATGTAGTTTAAATTGATTTTTGGTCGTATCGTATTTTTGGTCGTTCGTTTGAAATATTTTAGATATTTTAGATATGTGGTTTCTTTGAAATTCTTTTGTGTACTCTGAGATAATAAAATCAACAAAATAAATAAATAACAACAAAATCAAACAAACAAGAAACTAATCAACGAAATAAATAAGTATCTGACAAAACATCTACCAATACTCAAAATAAGAATCTACCAATCTAACAAAACATCTAACAATCTACGGCTCTGGACTAAACACTGTCCTCGCCTTCTTCTTCCTAAACCCCCGACCCCGCCTGCATAGTGGTGTCTCGTCTGTATCTCCGGAGGATGCTGAGCTGGATGCCTGGACATTCGTAGACTGAACCGGCTCCTGGGGAACCTCCTCAATCTCGGATGTCTGCTGGACCCCAGGACCAAAAACTGTGGTCTGTCCAGACTCAGCCTGCGTGAATAAAAACGCCTGTCTGGCAATAGGGTCATCGAGGAGGGAAGGGTGAGGTACCTGCTGTGAGGACTGGCCAGGGAACGGCGGGATGGGCTCTGTCTGAACATACCCTGGCTCATAGGCAGGAGGTACTGTCTGAGTGGGACTGTAACCTGGGGAATACAGTCCATCTCCCTTTGTGCCATAATCGCACCCAATATTGAAGCCCAGGTCCTCCCCGTCTCCACCCTGTAGTAACTTACAAATTAGATAATGTATTGAATAAGAAAAAAATCACAGTTACGTATTTTAATTTAAATTATACCTCGGCAGGCATCCTAGACTGGGATCCCATGGCCTCATGTGCTGCTCGGCGCATCAACTCGGCACCTCGGTCGAACACCTGACCGACCGTCGTAGCATCATGGACGGGAGCAAACACGTCCTCATCACCAGTGTAGGGGACATAGACATCGGGCTCGTCAGATATGTCGTCGACCGCATCAACACCGCCCAAGCCAGCGCACCTCAGTAGTGAGTCGAGGCGCGCCCTGTACCCACACTGGCACACTGCGGGTACGTTGTGCTTGAGGATGACCTTCCCGAGCCTCTTCCATCCCCTGGTGACGGCCATCGTAGCCCCTATGACGCACCTGATCTCCATGCGAATCCGGAAACAACCGACAGGTGATCATCTCCAAAATATAGGCGCGCAGATATCGGTCAATAACCACCTGTTATAGATTTAAATTAGAACATTACTTACAAGAAAATAAATATAATATTATTTAAATTAAATCTTGTACAAGCAAATACCTGATCTGGTCGATCCGGAAAGACCTGAAATCTCGCCCGCAGCTTTACCAAGCTGATGCAGCTGGGCGAGACCACAGTCTTCTCACCTCTCTTCTTCGCTTTCTGGAGATCCTCGTGCGGGATACCCAATAGCGGTTGTGACGAACCGTAACCGCATCCAAACCCTGCATTTAAGTAAATAATCAGATCAAGTTCATTCATCAAAAATTCGAGATGACAAATTTATAAATATGACAAATTTACTTACCCCAGTGGCAGCCTCTAATATCCGATGCTCCGCATTCGGATACCACAAGAAGTCGCTGACCCTGTCGGTGCGACTCCGGATACCCGGAACATCCGCCAACGCTGTCTCGATGTACTGAGACATCTCGTATGGCGTGGCTGTAGGAGCATGCTGTGTACCCCTACTGGAGGATGGTATATCTCTACTGGTACTCATGCTGTATTGGATAATATTTGGTCAAATATGAGAGTTTGGTAAAAGTCCGGTTTAACTTTGGGTACAATTCTAATTAAATTTGGGTACAATTCTAATTAAATTTGGTTACAATCGAATTAAATTTGGGTACAATCTAATTAAATTTGGGTACAATCTAATTAAATTTAGGTACAATTCTAATTAAATTTGGTTACAATCGAATTAAATTTGGGTACAATTCTAATTAAATTTGGTTACAATCGAATTAAATTTGGGTACAATCTAATTAAATTTAGGTACAATTCTAATTAAATTTGGGTACAATTCTAATTAAATTTGGGTACAATCTAATTAAATTTGGGTACAATTCTAATTAAATTTGGGTACAATCGAATTAAATTTAGGTACAATTCTATTTAAATTTGGGTACAATCGAATTAAATTTTGGTACAATTCTAATTCTAAATCCTAAATCTAAACTCTAAACCTAAATCCTAATCCTAAACACCTAAACCTACACCTAATTACTACTCTACACTAAAAATTAAAACAAGAGAAGAAGAAGAAAACTTACCCGAGGTCGAAGGGATTCAAACTTCAAAAGAGATGTAATGAAATCGGAATTCTGCGGCCCTATATATAGGCCGGGGACCGCTCCGGCATTATGCGGCCCCGGGGGCCGCTTCGGCATTGTGCGGACCCATATGGGGGTCCGCTCCGGCATTCTGCGGTACCCCCCATATGGGTCCGCTCCGGCATTCTGCGGCCGTGTTAAATTTAGAATTGACCGAAAACGATGGTTAATTTATTAATGAATTTTATTAAAATGTTAAAAATAAAAATTTCGGCATCAGACCCTTCCATGGGCATGACAGACCCATATGATATCAGGGTGTTGTTTTGCAGTTCAAAATGAACAAAAATTCATCCAGTCATTCTTTTATGCGGTTTGCATAAATATAAATAAAACCAATCAAATTAATTTGGCTAACTAAATTAGAGGGGGCTCAAATGCCCCATTGCTTCATGCCCCAATCGTACTCTAACATTTTTATCTTCAATTTTAAAATTCAAACTGACAGTCCGAACTGCTCAACATAATATTCATGTTAAAATATGATTGGAGACTAAATTTTATATTTTTTAGAAAATTTTTACTATTTCTTAAGATAGGTACAAAATTATTGTTTTTAGATGGTCAACAATTTTCTGAAAAACAGTAATTTTGTACCTATCTTAAAAAATAGTAAAAAACTCACTAAATTAATATGAAAAATGTAATTGTAAGTACTAATACAAGTACTAGTGATCTATTTTTTAATGTTTAAGATTACAATATTAATATGATAGATATTAAAACTTCAGATCTTTACTTGATTCGGTTTTTAGTCATTGGACTTGAACCGGGAACCGAAACCAAGTACCATATTTTTTAATGATGCACTGAATCATATAAAGGGAGGAGTGAGACTATGATATTACGTAATGGTTCACACTATGAATTCGTATCTCCATATTTAAATTCTAAACAATTTCTCTAAACCACTCAACATTATTTTCATATTAAAATGTACATATTTTAGATTCCTTTTACTATTCAAAATGACGTGATTTGAAAATTCTAGACTATTCAAAATCAGTGATATTCTAACTATCTAAGAGCATCCATATCTCTGGTATTATTAGAGTTTCTAATATGAGGTGGCAGTTTCTAATTCAGTTTTAGATATGTGAGAGGGTTTCTTATTTAGAAACTAGACAGGAAAGTTTCTTATTAAGAAAATGTTTATAAACTCCATGCTGATCAAATGATTGGCTCAAATTTTTTCTCATTTTTAATTTATTACTGACGTGACTTAATAGAATCTCTAAAATTAATTTCAGAGACGTGAGAGTTTAGAAACATTAGAGACTTTAATTTCTAAAAAGTATTTGATAGCTATTTAGAAATTTATTTGAGTTGCTGGATGTAGATGCTCTAAAAAAAATAATAAATTTTTTTTTTTTTTTTGGTGAAAAGCCCGTAGGCACATTGTATTCATAGAAATGAGATTACAAGGCTATCATAGAGCCGGGTCTATGTGTCTCAGCTACTCGCAACAGAAAATAGAAAGAAACCAAGAGTTAAACTAAACATAAAAGAGTGCAGAAATCATAGCTAAACTAAACATAAAGGAGTGCAGAAATCTGAAAGAGCAGTGATTGGGGAAGACCGCATTATTGTAGGGAATGAAAGTAAGCAAGGCAGAAGCTGAGACTACTGTGTGAGGAAGAGTGGATAGGTATACCCGATGTAACCAAAGCGATTAAGTCGCGCCAAATTAGCAAGTTCGTGGGCCAGATTAATCTCTTCCCGTGGTATATAAACGCATTTGAAGGTTGGCTGGGTGATCAGGATGTTCATTAGTTGCATGAGCTCCGAGTAGGATTGCCAGTCAGCATATTGGAGGGCATCAGGGGCACCAATTGTCTTGACGAGTAACTCAGAATCCACATAGAAGGTGCAGTCGGGGAATGACTGAGCCTGTGCAACCTGTACTGCTTGTAGCAGGGCAGCGGTTTCCATGTGAAAGGGAGAATGAGCAGTAGAGTGGTATGTGAGGCCATATTGAATGAGCCGGGAGCCCATGGTGATGCAGTATGCCGCACCGTCCTGGTCAGGTTGAGTGAAGGATCCATCAGACCAGCATTTGTACTGTATGACGGGGTGGGCGGCACCAGTGGCTACCGATCCCACAGGTGTTGGTAGAGGGATATGTTGATGAATCCAGGAGCTGAGCCGGACGTTGTCAATGAGGTTGCAGGCTGTTCGAATTGTTGAGAGTGGTCTGAGTAGCTCATCACCATATAGGTAGGCACACCTAGCTTTCCAAATCTGCCAAATGATAGCCATAAACAGCGGCAACAAATCGTCAGGGAGAGTCTGCCATAGCTGAGAGAGAATATGTTGTATCGGTTGTCCCTGGAAAGAGTGTGTGCGAAGACCTAGCGGGGATAGCAACCATGCACCCCGTGCATGCGAGCAATGGAACAGCGCATGTGGAATATCATCCGTGTCATGGTGACATATTTGGCAGGAGGCGGGGATGTTAGAAAAGCGTCGATGTAGAGTGACGCCTACCGGAATCGCCTCATGCAGGAGTTTCCAAATAAAAAAACGAATGCGCGGAAGCGGTGCAGGGCTGTGCCATAGTGTGTGCCATAGGCGGGTAAGCGAATCAGAAGGTACCGGACGGATGGTGGGGACCCATTGATACAGTAACTGGTACCCCTGCTTGAGAGTAAAAATACTATTTGGGGCGGCGGTGAACATGAGCCGATCAGGCACCTGTGGCCGCAACACCAAGTTGGCATGTTCCATTTGTATGTCGAGGGCCAGGGCGAGGCCCCCAAAGTTCATGAGAGCCGGCATGCGTAGCAGAGCAGTGTCCGGGGAGAAGAGTGCCCGAACCGGAAGATTACGTTGTGTATTGGTCGAGGGTGGTAGGGATCGCCAACCTTGGAACCAAGGCTGAGAGTACGCTCGACACCGTGAGCCATCACCGATACACCAGAGCAGGTGCGGTGCCAGGACCGCTCGATGGTGCAGCAGAGAGCGCCAAAAGCGCGTACAGGAGTATGTGCGCTCCGTGTGCCATAGTGTGCCAGCAGGATGATATTTCGCAGCAAGAATAGGGATCCATAATGCAGAATGTCCTGAAGCAGCCTTCCAGAGATTTTTGAGAATCAGAGCGCTGTTAAGGGTATGCAAATCTCGCAATCCGAGACTCCCTTCCATTTTCGGCATAATAAAAAAAAAAAAAAATTCTAAAACTATAAAAGTTGGTCAACAGGGAAACTGGGAGGGAGATCCTAATATTGACATCCAACTTTTAATTGGGCTTTAACCTTCAGCTGGTTTGAACCTAGATGCAGGCTTGAGCTCTACATTTGGGCCCGTTAAGCTCTACCGCATGTTTCTTCTTTAACCCTAACCCTAGGTTGCTATATAATCTCGCGGAGCCATTTTTAACCTTCAATCTGCTTCGATCGCCTCTATGTGTATAGTCTTGCAGCGGCGGAATCTCTCCTCTTCTCTCCTCCTTTACCATGTTTTTTTAGCTTTATTTGTAAACCGACTAAACCCGGATTTTACCTTCTTTCCGGTGACCTTATATCGTTGATTTTATAGGTACCGTCGTTAGAAAAGGAAACAATGAAAACGCTGATATCGCTTTACTAGCGGCGCCGAGTCTTTGTCAATGGCCGAGCGCCTTCCGAGGCCAGCGAAATCAGAGCCGTCGATCAACTGACCGAGCTGATTTGCAAATCTCCATGGATCAGCTCTTGTCGAGATCTGGCACATGTCTCCACGGGATTTTCCTTCCGGATTTGTTATCCTTTCAAAGTTTTCCATGATACGGTCTCATTTTTTTATAGGTTATTTTCTTATGGTTATGACCTTTGATTTAATTGGTGTCTTGGGGATTTTCAGGATCTGAATCCCACCATCAGATACTATCTCAGTTAGTTCTTTCCTCTTAAATGTTTATTGATTAGGTATAAATATTATCCCTAGAATATGATAAATGACCTATATTATGTAATCTCTATGTTTTCTTCACTGTTCTTCCATTTGGTTAATATTATTCCCTCTACTATGCTCCCAAGATGTTTTTTTATTGCTGGTGATGTGGTGCTGAGAATTTCATTAAGAGTTTCTTTGCACGTCCCATAACCAGCTATAGAAATCTCATCTCGCATGATGCTTGTTGCTTTATTAAGTGGTACATGGATTTAACCCGCTATCACTAAAGCTAATGCGACATCCTCTCTAGTGCAACTCCTGGATTATTTTTTTTTTTGGAATTTTTACATCAAATCTGACGTAAGTATTGAAGATCTTGTGTTTTAGTTTTTACTAAAGAATACATGTCATATTTTGTTCTGCAATTCAGTGTATACTACCTTAACCAAGTATAAGTCAAGTAGAAGTCCTGTACCTAACAAAATAGGATGGCTTTTTACGGTTACATGCTTGGAAGATTTAATTATTGGTGCCTTCGTTACATGGACTTTGTTTTACTGTCATTTTTCATGTACATCAAGGCTTCACATCCCAATATACCTTAATATGGTAGTTTCATGGATTTATATCAAATTAAAGGCTGCTTTGCTCTTTCTCTTTATTCATTTGTGGTCCATCTTGGCAAAGCAATAATTTCTGTCAATGTCTTGTTTTGATTGCTAATGGGACCTAACAAGAATTCTCTAATTATACTCTGTGCACCTTCATTAAATGGTGTCGTGGATCGTGGCTAGAGAAATAAGACTAATTTCGTAATTAAATTTGCTATAATTGAGTTGTGAAAATGAGATATTTGCCTCCAGAGTAGCTTGAGTGGTTAAACTAATATAATACCCTTTTGGCTTAGTTAAGAGGCATATAGTAATGGGGTTTTTAATGAAGCTCACTCGGGCCTTTTGAGGGGAATCCATTTTCTTGATACCATGGCTTCCCCCAAGCAGCCTTGGAAATTTATAATTTTTGTTCCAGTTCCAACACTCAATTTATGATTTTGCTTAATAACAAATTTCTCAACTTATGCGGTTACAATTCATGCAGGTTGCTAACTTCTAATTTGTAGGTTTCTTGATGCGTGACTACTTATGTTTGGATAAATCAGTACTGGTATTGCTTTATTACTGCAGAATCTTGCTACTATATTGGTTATGGTGCAGAATTTAGTTGGTAATGAACAAGATTTTTGCTACTGAGGCTGGGGTGTGCCGGGGTTCTATGGCAGTTGGACATGGCATTTGGTTTATCTGACGTATGATCAATTGAATTGATGTACGAAGTACTGAACTGATGTTTGGATAAATCAGTACTGGTATTGCTTTATTACTGCAGAATCTTGCTACTATATTGGTTATGGTGCAGAATTTAGTTGGTAATGAACAAGATTTTTGCTACTGAGGCTGGGGTGTGCCGGGGTTCTATGGCAGTTGGACATGGCATTTGGTTTATCTGACGTATGATCAATTGAATTGATGTACGAAGTACTGAACTGATGTTTGGATAAATCAGTACTGGTATTGCTTTATTACTGCAGAATCTTGCTACTATATTGGTTATGGTGCAGAATCAGTTGGTAATGAACGAGATTTTTGCTACCGAGGCTGGGGGTGTACCGGGGTTCTATGGCAGTGGCATTTGGTTTATCTGACGTATGATCAATCGAATTGATGTACGAAGTACTGAACTGATGTATGAATTGAGCAGAAATTCTTAATTTGGTTTTGTATAAATAAATAGATGTATGGATTTCATCTGATGTTAAAGTTCGCCAGTGTTATGTATGAATTGAACTTTGTTTCGCTGGTTGGTAACTTTGCATGTATTAAATCTCCAACCTTTATAAAATGAGATGAACCCGATATTTTGAGATGAACCTGATATTTTGAAGTTTGAACTGGTGAGCTCATTTTACTTCCAGCACTTCTCAACAAAAAACTGTTAATCGTTAACGCCCGTCTAATCGTGAACGGTGGTCAAACTGTTACGAATATACTATTCGAAGGTCTATTAATGAATTTTTTTGATTAATCAGCCGTTTATTCAATTAAATATATTTTTTCACATTGTATTTTTTTCTTGTGATTGTGTGTGATACTGTATTGTAATTTTATTTGTACTTGAATATACACCAATATATTTTATATATGTTTTTTCTTCTTGTTTATTTTGAAATTGATTAATTCTTCTATTATTTATATAGCTTATAGTTTATCTTCTATTATTATTTATATATGAAATTAAGTTGTTATCATAAACTAAATTTAGTGATTTTATGTTGGAATGTTTTATTTCTTTCAAATAATATATTATTAATATTTGAAAGACTTAATTTTCTAATTAATTTTTTTATTAAATAAATGTGTATGTGTTGTTAAGAAAAAATAAGTGTAGTGTCATGTTATAATAATAAAATTAAGTTAAATTAAGTTTATTCGTTAAGTTTGATGAATTAAATAAATTATTTTTAATAAATTATGAATATTATATGTACATAATTTTAATAAAAACGATTAATAGATGCATAATTCTGATAAATCGGCAGCATACCGATTAATCGCTTGGCGATATTCCGTCCGTTCGACGAGCGCATACCATTATTTACAACACTGATTTTGTAACGAATCAATTAAAATTTCAACGATATAAAATGAATAATTCTCAATTCATTATCAAACGCATGTATTGAAAATTTGATTGTTAAATTATCAATACGTCTAGTAGTAGATCTATAAATTATTTTTTATTTTCATCTGTATACAACTTATTTAAAAACTAGTATAAAAAATATTAAAATAATTATCATCAAGATATCTTCCTATAATTTATCCAATTAGATCAACAAACAAAAAGTCTTGATGTACTAAATAGCCATTATCGCGTCATCGCGGAAAGATTAAATAGAAAGTTATCGCGAATAACGTAGTTATAGCGAAAGTTATCCTACATAGCGTTTTTTGTTTGAAAAATTATGTTTTATATTTCTACTAATTATCAACTTCATCTAAAATCTCATATAGCGATAAATAACTCAAAATTGATTAAGGAATTAAAATATTCATATTGAACTAGTACAAAGTCCAAATTGTTATTCAAAATATCTCTAATAATATCATAAATTATCTATATTTTTTCATTCAAAATAACCTAAACATCGTGACATAAACTATATATTTTTTTCTAAAAACCTAAGCATCATGGTATAAACTATCTTTTTTTATTTAAAAGCAAAAGCAATCCAGACATTGAAAACAATTAATCCTTAAAAACAATTCAGTTTTGACCTTTAAATAAAAGCCTATGTAGCTATGTTGCACGGATACGCCAGTTTAGGCGGCGTATCAGTATCGGACACCAATACGCGCCCGATATGTATTCGATACATCAGCTGGCGTATCCGCCTACGTGGCGTATCCTTACTCGGCCGATACGGTCCCCGATACGCTCTGACTCGTCTGGATATGCCTGTATACTGCTCCGACACTTCTGGATACGGAATGGATACCGTGAACTACGCGCATGGTCCACCATACACCGCGCCATCCCTATGGACCGCGCCAATTTTTTTTTTTTCTAGCGCTCAGCAGGAATCGAACATAGGATCTCTGCTATGGACTCCAGTGGCCTTAACCACCACACTACTTCAAATTTAATGTTATAATCTAGTAGCATTTATATGTAATCTATATCCAAAACTTTTGATATATATATTTTTTGTTTGTTTTGAATTGATATTTAATTTATATAATACAAGTGTTGAACTAATAATATAACATAATAGACGTATTGTATTCTTGATTTTTGAAAATTGCCGTATCGCCGTATCCGATACGATACCCGTACTCGTATCCATGCAACATAGCTATGTAGCACAGCGTGCGCTATAGCGTATAGTGTGTAGCGCAAATAGCGGACCGCTATTACTGCTATAGCAGTCGTAGCTGAAATAGTGCACTTTTATCCTATAGCTTAGCATTTAAGGTCCAAAAACACTATGATACTACTATTGCGTCACTATAGCGCGCTATTTAGAACAACCAAAAGAGACAAATTGATGGGTTTCAATTACGAATTATTCATTGAGAAAATTTTGTTTATATTTTTTTTTCTTTTTAGAGAGCTAAAAGATAGCTGAGTCTGTATCCCATAATACAATACTCTAGCCGGGTTGTGAAGAATTCGGTGCCTAGTGTAGAACTGTAGATATAGTTGTCCGTTTATAGATTCGTGCGAAGTTAAAACTGACGACTCAGATCTCATTATATTCAGTGAGATATTGCACTGGATCTGAATTCAAGATAGTTTGCCGGTTTGCCCCTTTCGCAAGTTAAAAAAGAAGATGATGAAAATGAAACTGTGCTAAACCAAATCATTACCTGCGAATACACATCGACAAGACAAAGATAAAATATTAATCGCACGCAAACTGAAACAGAAACGTTTCTCCATCGCTGGGCGAACTCTACGATGGCGGGTCTCTCGCTCCGGTGCGGCGACTGCGGGGCGCACTTGAAGAGCGTCGAAGAGGCGCAACAGCACGCGGAGCTCACCTCCCACTCCAACTTCTCCGAATCAACCGAGGCGGTTCTCTCCTTAGTCTGCTCCACCTGTGGCAAGCCTTGTCGCTCTCAAACCGTAAGTCTTTTGCCAGTTTTCTCCTCCAATTTTCGCGATCTGTGCTTATATGGACTTGATCTGGTGCGATAATCTCTCCAAATCGGCATGTCGGATGGTAACCTCGGAATAGCTAACTGGACTAGCCTAGCTATCTGGAATCATCCTCTGCTCCACCTGTTGCATGTTGGCAAGTCTTTTGGTTCTCAGCTGTGTAATTGTGCTCCTTTGATCAAGGTGCATTCCGATAATATGGTGTAATTGTAGATATATTTTGTAGAATTCGGGAATTAGTTGAGATTGAGAAGACATGGAGAATGGGCTAGAGGCAGTGTAGGGAATTTTAGAGAGAAATGCTTTTTACAGAGACAAGGGCAGTATTGTTAGAGTGCTTCTATGCTTCTTCTATACAACAACAGTTAGAAGTTCTAGGGTATTATATTTGTTTTAGTGCATTGGTATCCCTTTGATTGCTGCTCCAAGCGTCTTTTTTATTAGGAGTTTTACCATTTCACCTTTAAATAAAAAAAAAAGGGCTTTGCTCTGTGATAACAATAGCTAATAAATTTGGTACTTTGGCGACAACTGAAGCTCAATTGCAAAAGATAAGATAACTTAAATTGACAACTAATTGCAATGTTGTAAAACTCTTCCAGAATCATTTGCATTGAGTTGGTTCATTTTGAGCCTTAGTTACTATCAATTGTATTTTAAAGGTTCATATAAATCAGGCATATAAGTTCAATATTAAATACCAGATGATAACAATATTAGAATAAACCTTAATTGAAATTGCATCAGGATTATCATCAACCTTGTACTTATAGTGATCTTCATTTCATTTTTGTTTACTTTTTTCTTCATGTGGTTGTAATTATCAACGATAAAGGAGGTGGATCTCCACAAGAAGAGAACTGGCCATGAAGATTTCGTCGACAAAACTCTAGAACAGGCGAAGCCTATTGATCTTGAGTCGAAGCCCAAGCCTGGAACAGATGTGGACATGGAGACAGCTGGAGAAGAGAACCAGTCCCAAGGTTATACCAACTGATTATTAGGCCTTTTATTTTGAGTCCTATTTTGTAAAAGTTTTTATGTCACGTGTTGAAAATTACTTCTTTGTTTAGATTCAATATGAACCAACAACTTCTTTTTTTACTTTCATCTTTGCTAGAAATGGTCATTCCAGAGGTAAACAAAGATATGCTAAGTGAGCTCGAAGCAATGGGCTTTCCAACTGCCCGTGCAACTAGAGCACTTCATTATTCAGGTAAAAGTGTGGCTCATGTGTTTCTTAAAGATATAGTGGTCATGCATCTATAACTGGTACCAGAATAGCGCGTGGAGCAGTAGAACATGCATTTTGCATAGACTGTGGTAGAACTCTTTTACATGTAAGTACCAGATTTTGGGACCATTCCAGTCAGGTCAAGCATGTCTGTGTTCCTATATTTGTCACTGCTTTGTTGCTTTTGAACACTGATTTATTTCCGGAGATGAGGTACATGTTATTGTATAATAGAATGGCAATTGATGCTAGATGAAGTTAAGCTGATACCATATATTAAAGTCAAGGTCTAATTGAGGGTGTGTTGGATTAATCACAACTTTAATGCTTAGTTCATTTGGCAAATTGGATGAAACTGTCTGCTTCCATACAAGGCTTATGTGAACAGTGAATTGCATATGATGAAGAATTGAAGATAAACTATAATTTGTTATATTTTTTTGTACCTCAGGTAATAGCACTATTGAAGGTGCAATTAACTGGGTTGCTGAGCATGAAGACGATCCTGATATTGATGAAATGCCTATGGTATAACTTACTTTTACAACCTTTATATCCCAATGTGAAGTTCTTTCCTAATAATGTCAGCGAGGACATTAACGAAAAGATTAGCTCTGTTTTATTATTCTCTTATTCTTCATGAATTTGGATTTGTTCTTTTTCTTGGACTTCATGAAATATGTTTTATTTAATTCTAGTGGTTTTTTTGGAACCGTTCTTCTTTTTTTTTTTTTGGGTTTTGGTAGAAGCAATTGGTATGGTAATGGATGCATATTTTTTTTTTTTTGATACGACCGAGATCATTTTAATTTTTAAAATTATTTTATGTAGGTGCCTAAAACTGAGAGCAAACCTTCCCTAACGCCTCAGGAAATGAAGCTTAAAGCAGAAGAACTACGGTTTGTTCCCAAGAAACTCTAGCTTCTTTCTTTAGCTTCAAATTTTAGTATTTTATAGATCTTAAAGTTTGCCCACCCTTTCAGGGAACGTGCTCGTAAAAAGAAAGAAGAGGAAGAAAAAAGAATGGAGAGAGAAAGAGAAAAGGTGTGATGAAACTACGCTCATCTCTTTCAATAGATTTTATTGGATTATTTTAGTTTCATTCTTCCTAGCATTTATAATAATAGTCAGTTCATTGTCCTCACAGTGCACAAGATTTTACATAATCGAAAAAAATGAAGGCCATTTTACACTACTGAAGAAATAGACAACTGGTGGTTATACAATTCAGAAAATGTGCTTAAATTTACATATTTCATATTAGAAACTATGGTAAAATTTTCTTATGGTAGAGATTATTTTTTTTAAAAGAATCCACATCCGTTATCTGTTTTTTCCTTATTTGTTATTTATCAGGAGAGGATAAGGATTGGTAAAGAGCTCTTAGAAGCGAAGAGAATTGAGGAAGATAATGCAAGAAAAAGGTTTGAGCTTTGATTAGGACAATGATTTTTTTTTAATGTCAACCCCAATGTGATGCCTCTATTTACCCCCAATGTCAACTGCAGAATGTTGGAATTGAGGCGGCTTGAGAAAGAGGAAGAGAAGCGAGCAAGAGAGAGGATTCGTCAGAAACTTGAGGAAGATAAGGTACCATGCCTTGTATTTATACTTTATGGATTCTCTTCACTTTCTTGTGTCTCATTTAATGTAACCAATGGTGTATGTTTATTATGTTTGGTGCATAATTCCACAATTATGGACAAGTTGAGGTAAAATTTGATTAAAATCACAGAATTGTGGGGTGTGCGACGGGAAGGGGGTAGGGGACATTTACACAAATTTGGCTTAAGTTGAAGCTTAGTTGCACAATTTATCTAAATTGAGCTGTAGGGGAGCCAATATCATACCTTTTCACATCCACTGGACAGGCTGCTATACCAAACAGAATCATTTTTATTGACATATCCTAAGATTCTGCATTTATTTGTTATCTCTTGATTTTATAAATTTTTGTATAATTTTGTTCTTTATGATGTTTTTTTGGTTATCTTTCGTGATTGTTTGTGATTATAATATATCATGTAGGCTGAGAGGAGGAGAAAGCTGGGTTTACCGCCAGAAGACCCAACAACAGCCCAACCTAGCACACCCGTTGAGGAGAAGAAGGTATTATGAAAACCAGCACATGGCATCTTACATTTCAGTATTGTATCTGTGGGGCCGGTACTTTTATTCTACTAGTATTCATGTACTTAAACAGGGGTCTTTTTGGTAGGGATCAGGGCTTAATTGAAGCTTAAACACTAGTTGTACAAAGACCCCTGTGAAGTATCTTTTAGGGTTGGTTTTGCACATTGCTCATCAGTTATCTACTGTGCTAGGTCTGGACCTGCATACAGTAGTGCGTGAATATTTTAGACAATTCTGCTTTATTGTGAAAAAAGAAATGGGAGGGTTTTTGTATGCAACACCATTCAAATTAATTCTCACTATAATGGGACACTGAAGTGACACATAATATGTTTCTTGCAAATGAGATCGAACATTTTCAACAGTATAAACATCATCCACATTTCATTCCATAGTTTCAATACCAATATTCTCATATTTCAATCAACACCAAAAATTTGTGGTAACAGTTGTAATTAACTCCAGATATATAATTGAAATTGCAAATAACACCCAGCATTTCTCACATCTGCAACTAACATGTAGGTTTTTGGAGACACTTGTAACTACCCCCAAGGTTTTTACTTAAATATTATAAAGATTTTCTCTGACTATTGAGTAAATTCAATTCATATGTACTTGAATTGTTGGATTTGGAGCTTGTGGTAACAAGTTATTCAGTCATACTATATGATTTGCTTGTTTTATATTAACAAATACGATACTATTATTAGTAAAATAACAGTAGCGAAAAAAGGGAAATAGTGTCTTTCAAAGAGAAATATTGGATATCTCTATTTCTATTACCATTTAGAGAAGTATATCTCAGGCACAGAAAATTATATAGAGGTTTATAAACTTAACAATTGACATTTGGTAGTATTAAACTTGTTGTCATTACTTCTGCAGCCAATGATGCTACCAATTAAGCCTGCCACTAAGGCAGAACACATGAGAGACTGCCTCCGTTCTCTTAAACAGCACCACAAGGTTGGATAACTGTTGTGTTTATTAATTTGTTAATTATTTTGTCTTATTTGACTACAGCATCTCCTCTATTGAAACTGGAGGTGGAATTGGGTTAAATTGAGATTTATTATAAAATCTGTTTGTCAAATAAGTCTTAATATTTCCCCAATTGAATCCCAACATCTCCTCTATAGCATCAACCTTTTTGTCTCCATGGGACTTAACTATGATCTGACCTTTTATGAGAATTTCCCCCAATTACATGGGATTCCAGTTGTTTGGTGCTTAATTTGAATAAATTGAACAGTCTCTTTTTTGGGGTTAATCAAGGCTGTTGCATGATTTTGGGTAAATTAAAATATGGCTAATTTTGGTTATTGAAAGGCCTGCTTCACTTCCTAGCTTTGTGAATTCAAGATTGGGGCAAACAAGGGTTTTAAGTACATACATGAGGATTAGTGGGCTTAAATGAACATTTGGGTGATCTGTATCATACCATTCTGGCATAGGCTGTTGTAAAGTCACCGAAATTTCAGTACATCAGTTTATCTGACTTGTCACATAGTGTTTGGTATCGGAACAGGCAGGAATAACCCTGGAATTTGGTTTTAGACATCATGAGGTACTTATTGGACTGTTGAAGATCAATGGTGCCTATCTATTTCTTACTTATTTCAATTTTCACTTCTATTTTTCTTGTGTTTGGCAGGAAGAGGATGCAAAAGTGAAAAGAGCATTTCAAACACTTCTTACTTATGTTGGAAATGTTGCAAAGAACCCTAATGAAGAGAAATTCAGAAAGATTCGGCTCAACAACCCTTCATTTCAGGTTAACTTTCCATTGTGACTCAGATTGCCAAAAACGGATCTTTTCATGTCAAAACCTGCAAAACGTCTGATATCTCACCAAAAATAAAAAAATCATAAGTATTGAGAAGTATTTCTGCAACAGTTACTTGTATCTGATATAAATCAAAGAACATTGGGTAATATCCCGTACACCTAAAGACAAGCCTCTCTTTCTCTCATCTCATCAGAGATGCAGAAATAGATATTTCTTTGGGTAACTTAGGAATGAATCAAGAATGTTTGAGAGATTTGCTCGTTTTGCAGGAAAACATGATTTTGGTTTACAAGAATAAATAAACTTGTAAAATTACATAGTGGTTATAATGAAACGCCATGTATTTTGTATGGTCTCTGGCCTAAAACAGGATAGAGTTGGAAGCCTGCATGGAGGCATACAGTTTCTCGAGATTTGTGGGTTTGAGAAAATCGAAAATGGTGAATTTTTATTTCTTGCAAGGGAAAAGGTTGACACGGCAGTGCTTAATACAGCTGGATCTGAGCTTAATTCTGCCATTTCAAATCCTTTCTTCGGTGTTCTTTGAAGGAGAAATTTATCATTAGCACATCTGGAACCTTTTTGTAGAAAAAACTGGAAAAGAGACGAGAAATTTGATATGGTCTGGCAGCAAAACAAATAAGCGAGATTTTTAGGGTTGCTTTTGTTTACATTATTTTCCAGACTGAAGTATGAAGCTTCGTTAATGAAATATAAGTGTTTATTAGAGCTGTTCTGTGGACCTATGGCGTGTTGCAGAGAAGAGCTTGGCAAGTCAGGGCCATTACTTTTTGCATCAAGATTTGTGCAACTCTTGATGTGCACTGAATGGCTGAAGAATAAAACGAACAGAAAAAAGGCCGAATACGGTCTATTTTGCTGTTGGCAGATCAAATCAAGCCCCATGTGCATGTATACGAGGTAGATTTGATTTGTTAAGTTCTGAAAAAAAAAATTTGCATGTTACTATTTTGCTGCAAATGGAAAAAGGACTTTGGAATAAGTTTAATCCTCTATAACCAATTTAAACGATTTAAAACAGGATAGTCAGCTTTACATAAAGAGAATATTCTGTGAATGACGTTAGTGGATTCTGTCCATGTATTTTAAATCGACGGTCCAAAACAGAAAAAAAAAAAAAACAGAGAGAGAGATGCAGTGTTCAATGACAATATTATACGCTGGAATAACAATGGATAGCAGAGATGTATCATGAATAGATGCAGTGTTCAATGAATGAAAACGGTTTTGTTGCCGGAAGACCATATCTCTGGACCCTGTTCTTTGCTGTCTCCGTCAAAAGAGGACCGCAAATGTTTTCAAGTTGACAAAAGGGTATATTCACAATGCTCAGGCGATTTGTAATTGGGAATTTAATTACCAAAGCAAATAAGTGAGAAGCAGGGGAAAGATCAGCTGATGCCTGCGCATATTAAAAAGCAAACCAAGTTGGAAGCTGAGAAGAAGGCAAACTACCTTTATTTATTTTGCCCCATTGTCTTGACAAATATCTTATTTATTTAAGGAGGGATGTCATGTATTTTCCTCAAAAACTTTAATATTACATATTTATCCTCCAAAATACAATTAACTCACGAGTAATTAAATTCAATATTGAACATACTTCATGGCGGTCTGTATATATTATTTTTGTGGAATTTTGTTAATTCTCATCTCAAAAATATGAAAATAAATAAATTATAATGAATGTATATTATTCTTTACTAAATATTGTTATGTATTGCAAAGTTTGTTAATTTAAAAAACAAGTCCCGCTCCACATTTTACTTGTGAATTGAATTGAATACTATAAATAAATAATAATATCCCAGTAAATATTAATTTCGTTATCGTATTATTGATTGTGAAGTTTGTAATTTTGTTCGATCGGTTTTCGTACGAATCTTATGTATATCATTTTTTTAAAAAGATATGTGGATGTTTTTTTTTAAATCTATTGATTTTCTGATTCCAGCTGATTTAGTATTGTTACTTCAAAATGATACATGTTGTTAGCTTATTGATTTTCTTTTATGAAAAATCATATTCATATGACTATTCTTAAATAAGTATTTGATTTGTAATAATGGAACAAAAGGTTTATTTGCTGAGAGAGTAATGAAATTATGTTTGTTTCTTACTATAATTTTTACCAAAAGCGTAGAGTATGCGATATATTTCAGCTCATGCATTGAAATTATATTATTTAATGTTAATAAAAAAGTTTACGCTAAACTAAGGTTTTTGTGATTGCTTTACATATGAACCGTATAATCCACTGTGTAGTTTTACTTTCTTATCGTTGAATTATAAATTATTAACAAAGCAATTTTGTTTTCACGTAGCGCACGGACTATAGAGTCAAAACAACACTACATATACTTGTATGTTGCATGAAGACAAAATTGCTTTGTTAAAGTCTTTACTCGACATAACGTGTTGGGTGATGCTCAAATAAGGCAAAAAATTGTCATATATATATATAAACTTTTGTAGAAATGTTCAGTTAACACAATCATTTTCTAATTTCTCGTATTTTCTTAAATTAAATTTATGCAGAAGGTTATAATTTGCTATTGATATTCATTAGATGATATGCAACAAATATTCATATGCATGCCATTTTTGGATATATAATTATAAAAAATAGTTACTTCTGTGTTTGATTAAATGATTCTATCTTATAACAAAAATTACAAAAATATTTTCTGTATCATACCGCGAACATGCCTATGATGGAATGTAACAAAGATCCGCAATTAATTTTGAAGATTTTGTTATTAATTTACAAAATATTTTCTGTATTATACCTTGAACTTGCTTTCTTTAGAGGTTCTAAATTTACAAAAATTTATTGATGATTGGTTTGATAGTACTAATTTAGTAGGTTTTATTGAACAATTCAGTCGAGGGTTCAAAGTTAACGGGTCGGACTATTCCAGACAAAAACGGGTCGGACTCTTAAGGCGGGTACAATTACAGCACCAAAACCCACGGCGGACTCGAAAATATATAAAATACAGTTTTGAAATATATAATTCGGCTCTTTCTCTAAGACCAAAGAAGACGAGTAGACAGACTCAGAACTCTCCTTCGCTCCAACTCGGCGAGTGATCAAGTGTTGCTACTAAACCCTAAAGAGAGCGAGAAGGAGCAAAGAAATGTCGGGAACGACACAGGACGAAGATAAGAAGCCCGATCAGGGAGGAGCGCACATCAATCTCAAAGTCAAGGGGCAGGTATCTCCTTCTCTCTCTTCGACTCTTCGCGCGCGCGCGCGCGCGAAATTTGTGTACTGCTTGCGAGTTTGTGCGTCAGTGCTTATGTGCAAGACTGTGCCTGTTATTTGATATGATGGCAGAGATAAGGGAAGAAAAAGGGGAAATCAGAGGATTTTTTTTTTCTCTCTGGTTTTAGATGGTGTTGAATGGTATTGGAGACTGAAACATTTTGCCTTCTATTTTTGCAGATTTTTTTCTTTATTTATGTGAGGCGTTCATTTTTTGTTCTCCACAAATTAAGAACAAATAATTTAAAAAAGGGTCGTTAATCGTTTTTTTTCATTTGTATTCGTTAACTATGTTGTCTAGAACTTAGTAGGGAAGACTTCAATCAGTCTTTTTCATTTTTTCCCCCATTTTCTGTCAATTTTATAAGGTTATCGTTGCTAGGACCTGTAAAACTAGGTTTTTGGGTGCTTTTATTTACTTTTTGTTCTTAGTTAAGCTTCAGATCCTTATAGTTCGCATCCTGTCTGGTTTACACAGTTATCATGATTGGGGAGGAAAGCAAATTACTTGGATCAAGCTGTTATTGATACAGCACTGGTTGTATGAATTGTTCTAGTAATTAATCTGACTGGTATGGTACCATACCCGCTACAAATTTACTGTTACTTCTGTGCTAGATGATGAGTTCTTGTACCATATTTGACCAGTACAATATCATCCTCTGCATCTTCCATGGAAAGCCATAGGTTTCTGGTTATGTTTTTTCACCTCTCTGTGCTGATAGAGTGACATAATTGTTGTTTTATTTATGAGAGTTTAGGACGGGAATGAGGTGTTTTTCAGGATCAAACGTAGCACTCAGCTGCGTAAGCTTATGAATGCATACTGTGATCGCCAGTCAGTTGATTTCACTTCCATTGCTTTTCTCTTTGATGGTCGTCGGCTTCGTGGTGACCAGACCCCTGACGAGGTAAATCTAATGATCCCATCACCTTTTTTAGTATAAATAAATTACTTGCATTCCCTTTAATCACCGTGCCTCATGCATGAATAAGAAGAGTGGTAGTTTGGCTGCTGCTGCCTTTTTTTTAACAAAATGGAGGCTTCTCTTTTTCAGTTTCCTAGGTTTGTTGTGGGGATGTATGCTAACTGTTTCTTTGTTTGATATACCTAGAAAAGGGGTAGTATGCTGGCAGATGTAAAAGATGACCCTATGTAGCCCGGATGCCGGCCAAGTGTCCTACACAAAATATGACACAACACATTAATTTTTATGCACGATTTATTAAGACAAAGTGCTGGTGTCATGTCATGTCAGACACAGACACAATGTGTTGCACATGGACAGGAAACGATTCGCTACGTATATGATAACAAATGTGAATGTTGTAAGAACATTATAATACATGCACCTAACAAAACATGAACAGTTCATATCCACCCCCTGCCTTTCCTGCTCAGTGACAGACCCCCCCCCCCCCCCCCCCCTCTCCCTCTGTTTCCCACATCTCTCTTATCATGCTTATCATGAGAAACTCTGTTTTACTGGTGCGGTCTTCATTGTACTTGCTTTTATATTTGGGTGCATGTGATAATTTTTTGTTTTTTGTACATGATATTTCTTTTCTTATGGAAAAACATATGATATTATTTCATTATGTAGTAGGGTGCCTTTTGTTGTAATTCTGGATAAAGAAAAGAAAATATTGAGTGTGCTCCTATTCTAAAATTGTTCTTAGTATATCTTTTGCTGTTTCTCTTTCACAAGGAGTGACAGTTTGGAGTTATTTTGAATAAGTGGAAAGGGATATGCGGGACATCTTAAGCTCCCATGATTTCTCAGGGGCAGTAGAGAACTTTATCTAAAAAAGGGGTTCGAGAGGTATGTTCAAAATGGGTCTTGTTCTGTGCTATACTTACAAACAACTGATATTTCAGAAAGATTCTTTCTGGATTGGAATCAGGCCTGCAACTCACACATTCTTTGTTCTTACTTTTTTCATTTTTCTCTTTAATCAGGAATCTGATTCTAGTTGAATTGCAAAGGAATTGGCATTTCTTTGACAGTTCTCGTTTGGGAATAACTGAAATGCCCTCCCAAGTTTGATTTTGGTCTGATGCCTGCAGTTCTTTTTTTTGTGTGTGTGTTTTAGCTTGAGATGGATGATGGAGATGAGATAGACGCCATGCTTCACCAAACTGGGGGATGCTTTGCTTGATGCATAAAAGGTTTGCTATCAAGCTCCAATCTGGGTTCTCTATTTTGCATTGGATATGTCGATAATATATAACTTTACTTTTTGTTGTTAACCGGAGTTGAATAGTTGATCCTTTAATGGATGCCTGAATTGGATCCTGCTTGGTATTTTTTTTTTTAATATCTTTATCTAGTGTTTAGATATGGATCTTTGAAGCTAGTTGATTTGCATCTAAAGTGTGTTTTGCTGTGCTATTTTGAGATATGGTGGATGCCAAGCATGTTATATATATTACATGTTCTGTCTATTATATTGTGATGGAAGCTTTTTAATTTAATGGATCGACTCTGGTTGTTCATGTGGATTCCTAAAGAAATGAAAAGAAGAAAATAAAACAAGTGAGAATTCACTTAAAAAAAGGGCCCTTAAATGGTCCAAATGCTGCATAAGACTCCAACACAACATATGAACTGGGACCAAATAGCGAATTACCGTAGGAATTGCTATCAATCATTTTTTATGAAACTTTTAAGTTCCAGATATAGGAAGGAGAAGTTGGATGTTGAGGCCTATTTGGGCCTCTATATAGACCATATTACTAGAGATGATTGCGCATTGGTCTTTAATTATCTGTTTTTAAACTTCCTATCATATCATATATTGGATAATTTTCACTTAAAATAGGGGGAAACGGAAAAAGGTTGTATCTGTATAAAAATTGAATTGGTGACTAAACCGGACTTAAACTTTAGCAATATGCAACTTCACAGTAGTAGGTAGCATTGCATGCCAAAGGTGTGAATCCGTTCAACAGAATTCTGAAGGCACCTGTCGAGGATTTCTGATTGTAGGCAGTAACTGCGTGGTTGACCCTGTGCCTGTGGTCATTTTTAACATGGCTGCATGGCTGTAGCCACAACAAATGGCTGAATGCAACCATGCAATTCCTGCGTGAAAGTATGAATGCTGGTAATATATTTATCAATTCTTTTGAAAGTATGAATGCGGGTAATATTTTTATCAATTCTTTTGAATTAGGCATAGTGTTTCCTATTTTCTTATATAACGAGAACACAAAACGGAACCAAAAAGTTCGGACTAATCCGTGTTTAGAATACAAAGTAAAAGAGGGAAACAAAAACAATGTTCTTAATCTTTTTATGATTGTACTTGATGTAACTAGGTTCTTAAACAAAAATCGGTTCAATCAAAATTTTAAACTATATTATTTTGTTCTATGTCACGTGTCAACCTCTCATTCGTCACTAAGTGTTAATTAATTACTAGCAGTTAAGTCACCTCTATAAATTAAAAATTAAATGTTGTCTTTGATAATTTTACATGTACTTATATTTTTTAACATTTATTATTAGATAAAAGTATATTACAATATTTTATTCTGTCTCTTACTCTCAAAATTCTCTAGTTCCGCTTCATGTTCTTCACATCTTCTTAGTAATTTTATTAGATTCAAAAAGTAGGAGGATTTTATTAGATTAAATAGTTTAGAGGCAAGAATCATAAAGACCAAAATATAAATTAGAGACTCAATCAAGCATTGTCCAATAGGAGTCTGAATCCTCAATTGCGCTGTATTTGTTTAATTGTTTTGATAAAATACGAATTTTAATAAATAGCATTCATGTAATCTGCGCTGAAAAAGTTGCAGCGTTGGTTGCTGTAGAAAATGAACTTCAAATCCTCTGCCTCGCAGCAAGTGTTTGATCGCTTCAAGATTCTTACAATACCAACTTACTAAAGTATTTTGTTTGAGAATCCACCTGTCCATATATTATGCAGCGCACGGGCTCCGCTGTAGACGAGCAAGACTTTCGAGATGATACAAATTTGTCCATTATACCAGTGATATAAATCAGTGTTTTAAATAACGGTATGCGCTCGTCGGACAGACAGAGTACCGTCAAGCAATTAATCGAGAATAATCGGTCATAATCGGAAATAATCGGTCAATTAGCTTGATCACCGCCAATAACTAATCGGTCTAAACGGTTGTTTTATACAACATTGATACAAACGTGTGCATATCCTCTGAGACATCTCATATTTTGCGTGACCGACGTGTCCGGTGCCTATTCGGGATAGTGTGGGGCGAGTATTATTTGAGTTTAAGATTTGTGCAAAACGTACTTGAACGGTTGAGACTTTTCAAAAAGTCACACAAAATATGAGATATCTCAAAGGATGCGAATTCGATACAAACTGGGGGTGATTGGGGTGTTTTTAAGCTTATCGAGTTCACGAGTTGAATTTTCAAAATTTATCAGATTAATTTCACGAGTAATGTATTAATATGTCAAATTTAAAAATTTTGAAAGTAAATTCGTATAAATTTAGGCAGTAAAAAAATAGAAACTGAACGTATTAAAATTAACTTATAAATTTTTTTTAACCACTTAACTTTATAATAAACTAATTCAAAATTTATAAATTAACATGTAACATGTATCATTCGTGGAATTATATTGGTTTTGAATAGTTTTAATTCGTCATTTGAAGTTATTCTAACAAGAACACTCCAGTTCTACCCCAATTTTTATCTATTAAATTTTCTAATTTTCCAGTGTATTTAAATTTTCAACTTTCTTGTAAATTGAAATTATACTATGCTATTGTCCAATCCCTCACGAAGTCTCGAACCAAACGTCTCCTCAAATAAGACCGTAAAGAAAATGAGTAAGGCTTAGGTGTTATGAATAACATAAGGCCTTTCGTGCTACGGTTTTAAAAATTTATCGTATAAATTTCAAACTTCGATCTAAGTAGCTCAGTAATTGGTTATATAATGTACTTGTAGAATACCAATTTTTACTATTTTTGAAATTCTTTTACTATTTGTATGATTTATGAAAAAAAAAATGACCTATAATATTGACAATTATTTTTATTTTTAAGTCATTTTTTGTTATATTTCATAAGTCATAAAATTTAAAAAAATTCAAAAATAATAAAATTAGTATCTTACAAGTTCATATATAATCAATTTACTGAACTACTTAAATCGAAATTTAAAAATTTATACGATCCTTTTACCTTAGGTATTCTTTGTGGAGCAGTATATTTTTTAAGCCATAACACGGAAGATCTTATACTATCTATAGCATCTGAGTCGGAGAAACAAATTGTTAGTTGCTCGCAGACTTTTCTGACCTGTACTGTGTCAGTGTTTACAAAAGAGAATGCACGTCTCATTAAAAATGCAGCGAGTATGCAATCTCACGTGAACGGACAAGCAAGCAATCATGAATGCTCCTCAACACCTGTTTGGATATTTTCCAAAAATATAATTAACATTTATAATTTTTTACTAGGAAAATTCAAATATTTTCATTTTTTTGCCTATATAATATTTCGGCCTTTCCATTTTCTATAACAAAAATATTTAAATTTATATATCAAATAAAAACTGTCAGATGTGATTTATATTACTTTATCTGCCGTACGTAAAAAAAATTATTTTTATTTTGTTTTTATATAAATCAATAAGATGAAAAATCAGCATCTAGAATTTATCTATATCGATGTATTTTTACAAGCTTTTGATATCGATAAAGTCATAAAGACAAGTTGAAAGTCGTAATCTATTAAAATATGCATAGAGAGAAAAATATAGGTCAAATCTAATAGTTTTATTTTGATATTTGAGACACAAAAAGTAAAGACATTTGAACCTCTGTTTTTATATACTCTTTTCTTAATTCTATGGAAAAAAAACGACATTAAATAAAAATGATTTGTTATCAGGTGTCGGACAATTTCGAACTGTTTGTTCGACATTAATATTAAGCAAATTGAGGTCATTGATTTTTTTTTTTCAATTAATTGAACTCACTCAACTATAATAAATCAGGGAATTAAAATTAATTATTAATATGTTTGACTTGGATATTGCTTTTTTGTACATAGGATATATTTAAAACATAGGGT
>JAJGRW010001054.1:158255-254759 GCA_025461045.1 Carex parvula | reverse complement strand
CTGGGGTAAGGTGATACTGGAGGTAACGGTAAAGGCGCCACATTTACGGGTCTAGGGGAATGAAACTGAGTGCCTTGTCTGCCTCGATGGGGTCTAGGTGGGGATGACCTAAGTTTTCGTTAGGGTGCTGGTGGAGTGACGTAATTGTAGGTTCCTGGGTCAGGTTCGATTAAAGGAACGAGGGGTCTGTATGTTTCTGGTTGTGTGGTATAATGTGGTGCCATTGATCCAGAGCCAGAATTCTAACCCCTGGCTCTACCAGAATTCTTCTGGTATAGATTTCTATTACAAAAATCTCATGGGACCTCAAATAACCGAGCATGCCTCTCCACGTACTCTCACCTACAAGTTTCACAACAATCCATTTCCCGTTAGAGGGATGGCAATGTCGGGTTGCCAATTCTAAGTTCCACCTTTCTGGGTTATAACCGGTGTATGTGTAAACCATGGATTTCAACTTCAAAAGTGAGATATCATCTGGAATCATTAATGAATGAACTGTATCTTTGTTGTAATAAGCCCCGTGTGCATTACTAAACACTTTCCACCATAGTGTAATGAAATAAGGGCCATGGTAAACAAACTACATTTTAGAAAACGGTAAACCATTGTCAGGTTACTACTTCAAATTTTAGGGTTTACGGTTTAGGGTTTTGGGATTAGGAATTAGGGTTTTGGGTTTGGGTTTTGGGTTTAGGGTTTAGAGTTTTGGGTTTTGGTTTTGGGTTTTGGGTTTTGGGTTTTGGGTTTTGGGTTTAGAGTTTTGGGTTTAGGGTTTAGGGTTTGCGGTTTGCGGTTTTGGGTTTGGGTTTTGGGTTTTTATTAATTAAATTAAATTTTTTAATTATTAATTTAAGTATTCTATGAAATAAAAAAATAATATAATATTACCTTAATGAGGATTTCACTAAGGAGCCTCGGGGTGTGTGCCCTTAGGAAGGGGTTGATCAGAGTCAAAATAATAATCATTTACGTAGGATTTTGGCTTAGGTTTTGCATATTTTCTCACACTTATGTTTAATTAATTAGAGAAAAAGGCTACTGTCACCCTTCTTTATGTTTTATTGCAGAAAACAGGTTTTGAGACTATTTTACACCAAAAGGAGCTAGAATCGGGTCAATCGGATCAGCGACGCTTATCAATGAAGTCTCTGTTACGGTCCGTATTGCCTAATACGGACCAAGCCTAGCACACCATGAGATAGCGTAAGAAGCACTAAAACCCTCAGCGACAAGGTCCTAATACGGATCGTATCACCTGATACGGACTGTAACCGAAGGCGCCCTTTGGAAAATAACTGCCGACAGCTGTATCCAGATCAATTCCTTAACCCCTACTCAATCTCCAGACATCCCTCCACTCCTATATAAGGCCCCTGGGCAGAATAATAACTTATCTTTGTAATTAGGGTTAGATTTGATTAAAGTAAGAAGGAGTGCTTGTAACCATGCCGTTCCGCCGCTAAGTTCATTTTCTTAGGGCTAGGTAGTAAACCTTATTACTCTTGATGTTTTGAATATATATTTTCTGTTGATTATGATTTCTTATTGTTGAATCGAAATGCTTTTGTGATTTACTATCTCTTCATCTAACTTCAATGATCTAGTTTAGTCCATTAGGGTAGTGACGGTGCTTTAATGGTAAGATAAACTATTTGTATGAATTAGCCTCGTTGAGATCTCTTAGGTTTATGTGAAGAAAATCTTAGCGGAAAAACCATAAACCAGAACAACAAAACGCGAACCAAGTTCCATCACTTGCGTAAGGAAACTCGCAGTGATCTGTGTAGTAACTTGTGTATTTAAGAGTCATTTGTGTAAGAAAACTCGCAGTGTCCTATGTAGAATCTCGATGAAAGAACTGTCATTCTTGCGTAACATAAATCGCAGTGATCTATTTGGTGTCTTTCATAAATAACAGAAAATCAGACGCAACAGGAATATATTATCAAGGTGGATTGAGTAGCAATGGTGTGCTGAAACCCTATGAATTCTCATCTCTATCTTTATTTTCATTACTTTTAATTGCTTCCTAATTTACACTGATCACAACAACATCTCTCAATTTTCAGATTTCGTCTAGCCTTTCGAAAGATTGTGATTCAATCGCTCAAAACTCTGAACCCATATTCCCTGTGGATCGACCTCGAATATACTACTCGATAGAATTGTGCGCTTGCAGTCCGAACCGATAGCATTTCCGAGTTTATAAATATTAAAAGAAATATTGTTCCCTTTGAGTGATAAGGGATTAAGGGCCTTTTTATATTATTTACGGTAAAAAAAAAAATAGTAAGCCGGCCACAAATAGCCTGCTTAGGGGGTGCGTAATTAAGCCGGTCATTTTGTGGTCAGCTTAGGCATTGTGTAGCATAAATATTAATTTCTATTAAAACTTTGGATATTATAAAAATGTCGGTAAATCGAGAATTCGCAAAGGAAAATAGAATGAGGCGGTAACTAAGACCTCTAACATTAAAAAGAGACAAAAGACAGTTTACTGCGGAAGGGAAAGCACATTCTAATTACACCCAAATTTTCTAACAAATTAAAATATATAATAAATACACAAATTGCAAAACGTATTAATATAACCGTGTTATGTTATGTATCTGTATCTTTATTTTCAAACTCAAATAATGTATTGAACTTTCAAACATAATTTATGCATGAAAATATACTTAAAAACTATAATTTATTTACTGTTTTCTTAATATGTAGAAAATCACTGCTTTCGGATTGTCCAGAATTTTTAGATCAAGAAATTTTCTACTCATCTAGAAATATATACGAGTTTGTTTCAAAATATATGTCATATAAAGATCATATTTAATTTAATAGTTCAGATTGACTGTTTAAACTTTGAAAATAAAAATAAATAATCATATTACGTATCAATTCGATCTATATGCATATTACCATAGCCTCACCCTATAATCGTCGGATACATGTTAATTATGAGACAATGCCATAAAGAAGCATATATATAGTAACAATTTTTTGTTTCCAAAATTTGTACTTTTCATTAGGATTAGAACTCGTATATATATGATATTTAACATATGACTGTATAGTAATATATGTATATAGGAGGGAGAGGCTATGTTACTCTGTAAAGCGCGAAACAGTTCAGGCTAATCGATTAATATTTTCTGTACTTGGAGATCAAATTTTATATTTTTTAAGAATTTTTGTACTAGATTTTTAAATTACTAGAAAATTACCTTATTTAAAAGATTTTGAATCATTTGAAAGTAATGATTTCTACTTATTTAAAAATATCTAAAAATATAATTGGTCTCCAAGTACATTTTCAAATGGAGATCATGTTAAGCACTTTGGATCGACCGATTGGAATTTGAAAATGACAATAGGAATCCATAACACATACTGATTTGCGTTTTTCAAAGTACCATAATCTCACTCTAGTATATAGGCGGGTTTTTTTCACAAAGATATGTTTTTATTTAATAAAACTTTTAGGGCAGAAAATTAATAGCATGATGTAAATTAAGCCATGGCTAATCATAAATAAATGAGATTACTAGATACTATATTTCTCTAGTTGATTAGGTATTTTGCACAATGAAATTCTTATTCTATTGCCTTTTGTATGAACTCAATATGTTTCAATATGGAAACAGGTGGGGGATATCCACTTTTGTCAAAAAAATAAAAAAAATAAACAATAATCATAGTTATTTTGTTACTTGACTTTTTTGTTTTTATTGTATAAAAAAAAGCACACATGAGTTGAAGATTAAGAATTTGGTCAAATTAGTAGGACGTCGGTAAAAGAAAATGAAAACTAGAATATAATTTTATCATATTTGATAGTTTAAAAAGAATAAAAGTAGAATCTAATTTTCTTTTGATAACAGTGATCGAGCGAGGTAAAAGTGAATATACCATAGATAGCACCAGTCCCCCTCGGGCCTCGCCCCTCCTCTATTTATTTGTGTGATAACGCAACTAGCTGGTAGCTAGTAGCTAGGCATGATGAGAAAGCTCAAGGCCTTTGATGCTTGCAAGCGGGCATGGATGATGGATGGCATCTATCGGATCTGTCGGTTCTAAAATTCTATCTTTGACTTATCATAAGATACTTTGCGCCTACAAAGGCAATGCATGATTTGACAACCCCAAAATCGGAAAATCCTCAATCCTCAATCAATACCACAATCTAAAAATCCACTTAAAGCTATATTGAATATTTTGAATATGTCAAAATAAAAATAAAAAAAAAAGTTTAGTGTTAACATCCACTTATCATTAGTACAGAACTCATCATCATCGACAGTTGTGAATGGACATCCATGACAGTGATGGCATCGCTAGTGATTATATGTGTTAGAAGTGTCCTACATGCCATAATATTTTGGACCATAATTAATAGTTAATTATGTAATTGAATATGGATTAAACCATATTGGGCTTAATACAATATGGGCCGAAATTATGCTGTTCTCTCTAATGATATGAATAGATGCAGCCAATAGGTGCAACCAAGTGGTGCAAATGAATAAGTGCGAACTGACCTCTGCTTATATATATGAGTACATCAGATCAAATTCACTACTTTTCAATTTAAATCAGATATCCACCATATCGAAAGAGAGAAATAAAGAGAAGTTCGAAGGGGCTGTCTGTGTGGTGCTAGTACATCAACTGACGGAAGTTTGTCAACTTGTTCGTGTGGATACTGATAGAGACACAACTGCTATCGCTGGTGCGTACATCTGACAGGAAGAAAGAACAGAGAAGGGTGACTGCTTCTACGACTAGACGAAGATATCCGCTGCGCGTCTAGTGGTAAATTCTATATTAATCTTGGAATTAGTTTTATACATGG
The DNA here is from genome assembly GCA_025461045.1 of Carex parvula. Classification (NCBI taxonomy): domain Eukaryota; kingdom Viridiplantae; phylum Streptophyta; class Magnoliopsida; order Poales; family Cyperaceae; genus Carex; species Carex parvula. The sequence goes on along the minus strand of JAJGRW010001054.1, from coordinate 249,907 downwards.
ATTCTGGTTTTCGGGTAGTGAACAAATCATGAATTGAATCGAATTGTTGCACAAATAACCTACCCGAAACCCTACAATATGGACCATTACAAGGACAAGTATCCTCTCCGTTACTGTAAAAGATTTTCTTCACTTTACAGTTTGAGATTAACTTCCAACCGCTTTGGGTTTCGGGTTGACGGAGGGGGCAGTATTATTGGCTTTGAGATTCTTGCCAAGTTAAAAAGAACGGTCCAGATCAAGTAATTGTAAAAGATTTCTTATTACGGTACCGGAGAAAATCTGAATTCCCATCACAGACGGTTGTGAACCGTCAGCGATTATGTAGCAAACACCACTGACTTGTGAGTTGTCACTCGACGATTTTTTTTTTTTTTGTACTTTAATACTATTAAAAATAAATTTTCTATAATCATTTTGCAAATGCGATTAGCTATAAATATTAATTCAACAGTATGAGAGTTTCACAAATAAAGCAAGAAAACATCACATTATCACAAATCAAACAAAGTATGAATTATACTTGTACATATATTTTTTTTTAGATAAGTGGGTTATAGTCCACCGATTTCTTAACTAATTAAAACAAGAAATACTTGTACATATAACTGATTATAATGATTTTGCTAACTAAAATTAGTGCATGAATAAAGAATTATATATTTAATTATATATTTTCATTCATTACACCATCAATAAACTCTAAAACACCCCAAAAATGAATAATGCATTGAAATCCTTCTCATAGTCCTACTAATACACTTCTATAACAACTTCAACATCATATGCTTATAAGTTATTTTACGTTTTCAAAGTCTAAACAGTTGATCCGAATCGTTCAACATGATCTCCCTATAAAAATAAATTTGGTGATCAAATTTTATATTTTTTTCGGAACTTTTTTACTATCTTTTAAGGTAGGTGCAAAATCCATAAATTCAAAAAATTCTGAACCATAACAAACAATGATTTCAATATGGATATTTTGTTGAACAGTTCGAATCAACTGTTTGGATTTTGAAAATGCAAAAATAACTTATGAGCACATGGTGTTGAAGTCCTTATATAAGCGTATTAGTCGGACTCATATATATATATATATATATATATATATATATAGAGTAAGGCTACGGTGCTTTGCAAAGTAAACCATCCCGTTTACTTCGGGCTACTTTTTGGATTTTGAAAATCCAAACAACCGATCCGAACCGTTCAACAAGTTCTAAACATTGAAATGTGCTTGGAGACCAAATTTTACATTTTTTGGAATTTTTTTACTATTTATTAAGCCACTTTGAAAATCGCTGATCCGACGGCAAACAGTAAAAAACAGTAAAATTTTCTGGACCACCAGATCAAAAACTTTCAAAGTGGCTTAATAAATAGTAAAAAAATTCCAAAAAATGTAAAATTTGGTCTCCAAGCACATTTCAATGTTTAGAACATGTTGAACGGTTCGGATCGGTTGTTTGGATTTTCAAAATCCAAAAAGTAGCCCGAAGTAAACGGGGTGGTTTACTTTGCAAAGCACCGTAGCCTTACTCTATATATATATAATCTGGCTAATATGCTACGCATATATAAGGGCCCCTCCGTGCTACGGCTCACTTTTGAGTTTTTGAAATCCTAACGGTCGATCCGAACCGTTCAACATGATCTCCATATCAATATGTACTTGCAAACCAAATTTTACATTTTTTGGAATTTTTTTACTATTTATTAAGCCACTTTGAAAATCGCTGATCCAATGGTCCCGAAAAGTTTACTGTTGTGTACAAATTAGTGTTTTTTCAAAGTGGCTTAATAAATAGTAAAAAAATTCTAAAAAATGTAAAACTTGGTTTGCAAGTACATATTGATATGGAGATCATGTTGAACGGTTCGGATCGACCTTAGGATTTTGAAAACTCAAAAAGTGAGCCGTAGCACGGAGGGCCCTTATATATGCGTAGCACCGTAGCACTGTCCATATATATATATATATATATAGACTAAGGCTACGGTGCTTTGCAAAGTAAACCCACCCCTTTACTTCAGGCCACTTTTGGATTTTGAAAATCCAAACAACCGATCCGAACCGTTCAATATGTTATAAATATTGAAATGTGCTTGGAGACCAAATTTTACATTTTTTGGAATTTTTTTACTATTTATTAAGCCACTTTGAAAATCGCTGATCCAATGGTGAACAGTAAAAACAGTAAAATTTTCTAGACCACCGGATCAGAAACTTTCAAAGTGGCTTAATAAATAGTAAAAAAATTCCAAAAAATGTAAAATTTGGTCTCTAAGCACATTTCAATATTTAGAACATATTGAACGGTTCGGATCGGTTGTTTGGATTTTCAAAATCCAAAAAGTGGCCCAAAGTAAAGGGGTGGGTTTACTTTGCAAAGCACCGTAGCCTTACTCTATATATATAGATAAGCTATGGTGAGTTGTGAAGTAAAACAACGTTTTACTTCACGTCATATTTTCATTTTAAAAATTCAAACAACCGATCCGAACCGCTCAACATTTTCTAAATATTGAAATGTGCTTGGAAACTAAATTTTACAATTTTTGGAATTTTTTTACTATTTATTAAGCCACTTTGAAATCGCTGATCCACTGTAAACAGTAAAAAACAGTTTTGGACCACCGGATCAGCGATTTTCAAAGTGGCTTGATAAATAGTAAAAAAATTCCAAAAATTATAAAAAAATTTAGTCTCCAAGCACATTTCAATATTTAGAACATGTTGAGCGGTTCGGATCAGTTGTTTGAATTTTCAAAATGAAAATATGAGCGTGAAGTAAAAATGACCTCTTAATTCACAACTCACCATAGCCCAGCTCTATATATATATATATAAACACGCACACTGGCAGAGCTCTGTCTTTCCCAGAATAAGCAGTTGTCTACCCTTGAAATATTTTTTTTTTAATTATTACTCTATATAAATATGAGCTTTGCCTACTCCTAGAATACAAATTGCCTTCTCCTGGATTTGAACGACTTCAGATCTCCTAAAGTAACTCAATTTTTTAGTTTAGATCCGGACCGTCAGATTCGAATCAACCCATCAGATTAAAGGGGCCCGTGCGCTCCACCACTGGCCTGATTGGTTCGAATTCGAATCGAACAGTCAGAATCTAAATTCAGAAATTGGGTTACTTTAGGGGATCCGAACCCGGGTCTGAACAATCCAGTTCAAATCTCAGACCGTATTAAATTAATTTGTTGTGGCGGCTCAAATATCCAGTAACTAATTTCAATTTTCTCCTCTGCTACCCTGACGTTTGCCTTCGCTCCAGAAAAAATCGCCCTATGCGACACTGACCGAGAAAAAACAAAAATGTGAACAGAGAGTTATGGAGAGGAGATTCTGATCGCTGATTTTTAAAATTGCGAATCTGCAATTTATTTTGTTAATTGATACCAATTAGTAATTTTGATACCAATTAGTAAGTTAGAAATTACAACTGATTCGATATGCGAATACACAATTTGATAGACAGCTCGAGCGGAGGCAGAAAGAGAGTTATAGAGACAATTTTAACTCGAACATGATTTTTGTCTACTCCTGATTCAAATCGTGACTATATCACACACAATACCGAAATTTTTATTTATACCATAACTTCAAAAAAAAAAAAACCAAAACACCACCGTTTTTGGAAATTTCAAAATTCACCACGGCCTCACTTTGACGGTGCGGACCCATTTCAGGGAGGCTGCACAATGCCGGTGTGGATCCTGAAATGGGTCTGCACAACACCAGTGTGGACCCAAGCCCGCACAAAGCCGGTGCCGACCCAGGACCGTACAATGCCGGTGCGGACTCAGGCCGCACAATGCCGGTGCGGACCCTGTTCTCTTATAGGCTCAATTCTAGAAAAATTTCATTTCACACTCTCACACATTCTCTCTCCTAGATTAGGTCTCTGATTTGTAATTTTTTTCTCCTCTTCATTTTTTAAATTTTAGTAGGTTAATAATTAATTTAGTTAATTTTTAATTTTAGATTTCTTCTGTATTGAATTGAAAATGGCTCCTTATGGTATTTATTTATACTGGTGGGGATGTTTTAACAGATCCTAATGGGGTTTATTATAGTATCGGATATGTTACTGTGATTTTGGTATTGCGGGGTACTGATTATGTGGGACTTAAATCGAGTATATGTCAGAATTTGGAGTTGGATCCGGGCAGTATGACGTTAAAATTGAGGCCAAAATTAGCATGCCGACTAGTTCGTCCCCTGTCCAAATTGGCCAAAATTGGGCCTCATCCTAGATTGACCAGCCTTCATCTAGTCGGATCGCTCATTGGGGTCAATCTTGTGATTTGGATGAAACTGTGGATCCGGAATTATTAAAGGCAGAGGAAAATTGGGGTGATGTTAATCCTGAGGGTATGAGCAATCATAGTGACGAGAAAGATACCGGGCTTGTGCTTGGACGAGAGCGGACTTTTAGGATCAATCGCGGGTTTCAGATAATGGATCGCGGGTTTCAGTACCTGATTTCGGCTTTCAATGACACATCAGGGTTTATGGAAGCAAATTCGGATTTGTTTGAAAGGAGGGTAGAGTATGAGAATGAAGAGCTCAAAAGAGCAAATGAAGAGCTCAATTGCCAGGTTTCACATACTTTGCAACAAAGAGATAAGAAATACGCACAGTGACACCACAATAAGGTTCAAATGCAAGGACAGTTACTATGGCTGGTACATACTCGCAAAGGCCACCTGTTACAGTACATAATGGCGTGTCTCCAAGTGCCCAACAAAACATTCATGTCACGCGGATGCGACAAGAACATATCACGCACAGTTGTCTGCTAGTATGGTTGCCGATTGTATATTGGCTCACATGAGGAACGATGTTGATTTGAGTATTCAAGCTGTCAGGATCGTTATTGCTGAAATATACAAAGGTCAGATACCGGCAACAAACTGCGGCGTGGCTGTGAGTTGGCAATTGCCCGTCAATTTGGTAGTTGGGAGGGGTCATATGCTCTTGTAGTTCCATTGTTGGAGGCAATCAAGGGAAGCAACCCAGGTACTATATTGTTCCTTCCTTTTTTACGTCGTTGTAATAAAATCAACAATTGAACTTATTTTTTTAATTTATTGACAGAAACATTATTTGAGGTGACCTCATTTTCCACTGGTAAACCTGGACCATACAAGTATTTCTATAGGGCGGCTTGGGCATTTAGACCGTGGATAGCTACTTTTCAACATATCAGACCAGTCATCACCGTTGGTGCTTGTTTCCTGTCAGGCCGGTACAAAGGTAACTAATTTGATTGTTTTAACTTTATTTAATTTAGTTGATTTCAGCTCTTATGAAATTAATTTGATTGTTTTAACATAGACAAATTATTGATTGCAACCGGATACGATGCCGAAAACCAGCTCCTCCCATTGGCTTTTTCACTGGTAGAATCAGAGAGTTTCGAAGATTGTGCGTCGTTCATGCAATGGTTGCGCCGCAATATAATTCACTCTAGATTCATGTGTGTCATCACTGAGGAAAGGGTATCAAGGAGGTGTTCCGATAAGATGATCTGGGGTGGAACGATGAGGATGAGGATCAATGTGTTCACCGTCTTTGTGCTACTCACATAACCGAGAACATGAAGAAGAACGGTTGCAGTGATGCGGCAATTAAGTTTTTTAGGATATGTGTGGCTAAGAGGAAGATGAGGAGATACGAGCAAGGAATGCAAGCAATGGGGAATATATGTGACCGTGCCCTCAATTAGTTGGACGGTGTGTGTAAATATTTGGATCAAGATGAGAACGAGTGCCCGAAACTATGGAAGATATTCCAAGCACTTGACGGTGGTTACCGTTGGAGAATTATGACTATAAACGGTTCTGAGTCGTTAAATAATGTTTATTGGTCATCTCGTAAGTTACCGGTGGCAGTAATAATTGAAGACACATTTTATAAATGTCTTACATGGTTTGCGCAAAGGAGGGCCAAAGTAGAATTTGAAGCCAGTTAAGGTCAACAGTTCTCGTGTCGTGTGCATCAGGTATTTTTATTTGTAGTTTTTTTTCATAATTTTTTATTAACTTCGTTAAAAAAATCTGACTTCTTCATTATTTTTTAATTTTTCTTAGCTGATTAACAAATAGTTCGAGAGGTCCGATACTATGAAGATGCTTGGGGGGTTTGGCAACTACAATGAGTTCGAGGCAACTTCCACACAAGAGAGAGTTCACACTTTCATACCTGACGATTTTGGCCGGTTTACCAAGGCTAATTTCAAATACACGGTGATAATCAAGGATGATCACATGGTGGACTGCACATGCCAAAAGTCTCAATTGAACTGAATACCGTGTTCTCATGTTCTGTCTGTATGTCGTCTCCGAGGCATAGACCCTAGCATCTTTGTAAGTCACTACTACCACATCCAAACACTGAACAACACATGGAGGGCTGAATGACATGTGTATGAAAATCAGTCGGAATGGCCTGAAAACGAGGGCCCTGTCCTTATTCCAAAGGATAAAAATGTTTCTTTGGGTAGAAGTCTAGAAGACCACACAACCGAATTATGATGTGGATGGACGTAATAAATAATAGGAGAAGAGGACACCAAGCCGCCCGAGATACACAGGAAAGACAGAACAGAGCTGCTTGAGGTGCACGAGGTAGTTTATTTTTTTTTACTAATCAATTTCAACTTCTAATAATATTGAAACAATCAAATTTAACAGTCACTATTTCATACATTTGCAGGTTGAGAGTCTATCAATGGATGAGATATTTATCTATTTTTAATTGTATTCGTAAAAACGTTGTTTATTTTTGGTTTATTAGACGTATTTGTAATGTATGATAACATTAGCATTGTTTTATTGTATGCTTATTTATATAGCTCATTTATATTTATTAGTAATTTTTCTTTATATTTGATCAAACAAACGAACAAATTTTTTTCAGATTAAACAACATTTGAAACACAAACAATTAAACAACTTCCAAAACAAAATCCTAATCAAACTATACAGTTCTGATAAAAAAAAAAATAACAGGGTCCGCACCGGCATTGTGCGAACCCATTTCATGGTCTGCACAGTATTGTGCGACCTCCCTGAAATGGGTCCGCACTGGCAAAGTGTGGCCGTGGTGAATTTTGAAATTTTCAAAAATGGTGGTTTTTTTATTTATTTTGTTTATGTTATGGTATAAATAAAAATTTCAGCACACAAGAGCTTTTGTTGTGGAAGCAAGATATTTGTACGGGCCGTGAGCCGTTCTTTTAATATTTTTTTTGATGTTATACTTGATGTGAACACCAGAAGCCGACATTTGTATTAATATCCAAAGTTGAATAGAAATTAATATTTATGCTCAGAATTCTGGATTTTCGCCAAAAATGTCCAAGCTGGCCACAAAATGGCCGGCTTACGCCCCTCCTAAGCCGACCATTTTGTGGCTGGCTTACTAAATTTTTTTTTTACCGTCCTAGAAAAATGACTCTTTTCTTCTCTCTCCTCCACACAATTCACTCAACTCACAAAAGAGAAAGGGAGGAAGGAACAGAGAGAAATATAAGGCGATTTTTTAGGCGAAAAGGCCGATATTTGAAGGGACCAAAAGGATGAACAATAACAACCGACGTAGGTCGTCCAATTGTGGCCTAGCGAGAGGAGGATCAAGTAGTGATCGAGGTAAAAATAAGGAAAAAAAGAACAACTGTCAAGTATGCCGTGATCCCCAGAACTGTCATGTATGTACGATGAAGGAATTTTTGAGACGGCCTATTCAATATGAAATTTCAGACGATGACTTTGTGAAAAACCCTTACGGCTTTGGTTTGAAAAAGAAGAAGGTTGATCGAGAGCCTCCAGCATCAGACGATGAGTTTGTTCCGTGTACTTATACTGGTAAGGCCACCATTTCGTCTGTTGTGACTGATCCAGAAGCGGCAAAATCCGATGATGACTTTGTTCCATATACTTTCAAGGCTCGTTGTAAGAAGTAGTACTACTTATTAAGAATTTATGTTGTATATTTTATTCCATGCAGTAGTATTAGTAGGGTTTAAAATTTGGATGCATTTGAGCTTGGTTTTAAGAATTAGTATTTTATTGTAGTTGGATTAATTAGGTTGTAATTTCTTTGAGATTAATTAATTTCATTACTTTTTATTTAGTAGTCCCATGTTGTTTCCTCTGAAGACGTGAGAAAGAATTCACAATCATAATTAAATTACAAATAAAGTCCACACAATTCAGAGTCTCGTACAAAACAATAAAGTACACACAAATTGCAAATAGAGTCCACACAATTTTCACAACATGCATATAAGTCACCTATTACTACCACGTCTAAAACTAAATCCGCAAAATAAACCACTTCCAAAAGATGACCTACCAGATGGCTCTGGTTGCCTACTAGATGGCCCGGCTTAGGTTCCAGATGGCACTGCTTGGCTTGTAGATGGCGCTGCTTGGCTTGCAGATGTTGTACGTCTAGTAGTTGACCTCCTTGGTTGGATCCCAGATGGCTCCCCTTACACCCCAACCGCCTCTCACCTATGACAACTGCCTCTCCCATTTCTTCGGCATACATAGCAGTTGCATCTAAATGGCTTGTAGCTGTGCTACGCCATGACCCTCCGGACCCACTTCCCTCTGCCACTACTCGCTCATTTTCTGCCGCATTGGCTGCGTTTCTTGCCTCTGCATTTGCATGTGTTACTTAGTAAGTTGGTATAAATTAAAAATAAATATAATTTTAGATGAATGTTACATACCACTTTGTTGCCTATCGGAAGTGGAACGGCGGGGCTGATACCCCCTTCGTCTACCTTCCATTTCATCCATCATCATTACATAACAGATGTGTTTTCGCCTCCCAATCCTAATCCAACCCTACTCGGAAGGATTCTGTCTCCAGTATTAGCAGGCCAGTCTGCCATATTGCCAATTGGATTGAACACATGATCCTAAGTACTTTCAAGATAGTTCACAGTATACCAGCTTGCAACAAAGTCGTCCTCGGACCAGTTTCAGTCACGACAAATAACTAAGACATGAGCGCACGGAATAGAAGTGTAGGGCGCAGAAAGTTGCACAGCTGGTGTGGAAGGTGTGTGCATGCGTATTAAAATGCCTCAGGATTCAATGCTCTCATTTCTCAAAACATGGAGGAGAAACATCGAACTTGAAACATTTTACTTTCTTTCTACAATTCCTTCTGGTTCACCCTCGACAGACCTACTTTTCATAATCAGCCCATCGAGAGAGTTTAATGATTGTGGGGACGTTTAACTCACAGCGGGCGCAAGCCCCCGCTGTTAATTACATCAGATGACCCTTCCAAGGCATACTGAACACCTCGTTCATTCCGGGATTTATGCCTGTTTAAGTGAATTGAATAAAGGGGCTAAAGGGGGACTCATGTAAAGATTCTGGTATTGATTTGGTTTTCTATGGATTTGGGTACATGTGTGTGTGTGTGTTATTTCACATTAAAATTATACTTTTGCAATAAGAATTTGAATATTTGAGAAGTGTATGTACACTATTTGTTTATATTTAATTTATGACATATTTATCGACATTTTTGTCAATTATTTACATTCTATTAAAATATGAAATCATTTGATTTTTTTTTAAAAAAAAGGGTATTTTGGTCATTTTATATTTTAGCTGATGTTCAAACATGTTTAATTTTGATTTAAGCATGTAGGAAATCTAATTTGGGTTCATTTGGAGGTGGTTTGAGTCGATTTAGACTTAAGACGAAAAAGTTATGCTTGAAAAGGACTGGGAAGGGCTTATTCGTAAACATTTTGTATATATTTTCAGGGAGGCATTTACAAGGCTGAAAGGGCACAAGTTGCAATTTGGGCTTTATATAAGGTCTTATGTGAAAATTGGGCCTTTAGGGGGTTTACTTAAAGAGCTTTTAGATTTCAGGGGTCTTTATGTAAATTTACAGGGACTGCACTTATAATTTAATCTTGTCGAGGGGTTTGTATGCAGATAGGACTTTTAATTTATTATTTGGACTCTGAGATTCGTGTATTTGGGCTTTAAGATATATGATTTGGGCTTGGAGATTGATGGGGCTTTAAGGTTTGGTTGTGGAGCTTTGAGATGCGTGCTGCGTCTCGGGTCCTTGAATGCGGCTTTAAGATTCGATCAAGTGGCTCCAAGTTTTAACTTTGAGTTAACCGACAGGTGGGCCCTACCATGCAGTAGCCGTTTGGACTTCGATTTTGAATTTGGGCCTTTAGATCAATTCTTTGCTTTAAGATCCGTGTATGCGCCTCAAAACTCATGTTAGCCAGCTGACAAGCTAGGGTTCATATACGATGAACGGGGTCCGATCGATCTCGGCCACGGCGGCGCCGACCAAGGGCAGGGTTGTGGTCGTCTCATCACCAGGAATCCATTTATGTTATCGTCGGCGGTTGGAGATCGCCGGAGACGACGGCCTGGGGCTGAGGAACAATTATCGGTACCGATAAGCTATTGAACCAATTTCCTTCGGTTTTCTCATGATTTTCTTCAGTAACTTGATCATTTGACATCGTACGAATACATGAAAGTGATCAGAGACATCAATTGCACATTTGATTCGATTTTAGTCATGAAATGGGTTTTCACCTCTCGGTTTCAGTACCGATTGGTGCCTATGGCTGGTACAGAGATTTTGGGATCAATTCAAATACATAGAATACTTAGTTTCAGTTACTTTGAAGTGATCTAGACACAACATGGGCATTAATTTAACTAAAGTCGATTTTCAAATCAGAGACAGTATAGAAGTTCATATTGTCAAATCCTTTTTCATTTTTCTTTTGCGAATTTTGTACATAAGTTATGAATTTTCTTTCACAAAATCATGGAGGGATGTGTGAATGACATTTGTGTCAATTTTTACCATTTTAGGAGATTTATTTGTATTTTTAATGATTTAATTTCAGAGGAGGGGTATTAAGAGTAATTTTCTCATTTTTAATTTGCTGATTTTTCTGTTTTGAGTGATGGCCTTTGAAAATTCATAATAAATTCAAATGAAATCAGAAAAATATGAGGTTTATATCCATTTTGTGTATTTTGAAGTCCTGTAAATGACTGTGATGTCCATTTTTCAATTTGGTCCTTTAATCAATATTTACCATGTGATTTACCAGCAGAGGTTCTTTGGTCATTCAAGTGCTGTTTCATCATTTTCTGAATCTGAACTTCAAAAATTCATATAAAATCGAAATAAAATCCAATTAGCATGAAATTTGTGTCAATTTTATGTATTTTGGAATCCTTTATCTGACTGTGTAATTTGTTTTTCATTTAGAAATTTATGCTGACTTGTGCAGTTCAGTTTGTGAACAGGGGTCATTTTTGACCTGTTGAAGTGCATTACTGTACCAGCATCTCTTGATTCATGTTTGGCTGCTGGGTCTGGGTTTGGCACTGTACCAAGGGCTGGTACACAAGTGTTAATACAGGTCACACTGACTGGTTGAGGTCAGAACCATTTTTGTTAGCTTGAAAGCCATTGCTTTGTACCAGAAAAGGGAAAAGAAGGATCAAAGGCTCCAAAAAATCATCTTTCAACATTTTTAAATCATGAAAAACTGTCAGAACTTAGAAAATTACAGGGAGGCCCCTGATTTTGTTAAAATCATGATTTATATGCTCTTTCCTTTTGATTATTGGACAAAATCATCAAGATATCATTGGGAAAAGAGTATGGATGACATTAGTGCAGTTATAGCTACTGTCTATTCATACTTTCACCCTCTACCTTTCACCATATTAATGCATATCAATCTAATCCTTTTAGCTAATGTGATCTAGCACATTTGTATGCATCAAGGATTAAGCTTCAATACATGTAACATGGGTCCTTTTGATCATTTAAAGGAGATAAAAGGGGAAGCCTGCTGGCTCAACCCTTTCAACACTTGTGCATATTATATATATATATATATATATATATATATATATATATATATATATATATATATATATATATATATATATATATATATATATATATTTACTTTTAATTCTTTATGAAAATAATTAAATGGCTCTAATATGAAGGGAAACCAGCTGGCTCAACCTTCATATTTTCATCATTTAATCACCTTAAAAAGGATTAAAGAGGTAGATTTAAAGACAGAACAAAGGAAGAAGGAGAAATATAAAAGTTTTACATATTTATATATATTTTTTTTTATTATATGCTAAAATAGTGACAAATTACTGTGAGCAAGAACAGCACCTATTAACTAATGAAAACTAATGAATTCATTAAAAGAGAAAGATATATATATTCCTTTTTATTATTTTTGAAGGGAGTCAAGAAATATGCATTTTTCTATATATTGATCATTAGGCTAGTATATATTTAACTTGTTATGAAACAAGCTTTAAGCATCATGTAGCCTTCACAAGTTCACTAATCCAAAAGCTCCAAACAAATGTAAATAGAAAAAAAAAAAAACAATGAATCAAAACAGTAAAAAAAAAAGGAAAAGGAAGAAATTTCGATTTCTTTAAAAGAACTTTACTTCCATCATGAACCATATATATCATATGATCCTTGCAAAGCTTACATCTCTAGATCCTTTATTACCTATCAAATTTTGCTGCTATTGAAGAGAAAGAAGAAAGTAGCTAGCCTATTTGAAAATGGAAAAGAGAAAGCCTTGTGTATGCTTGTGGTTTCTGTTGTCTACTGATCTGATTGTGTGTTTTTTTCTTCAATTCATCTTCTTATATAGCCTAGAAGGCATAAGGTTTAGGGTTTTGATAGCATCAATCATCACCTTCCATTCTTCATCTTCTTGATTCAATGCTCCAGATCTTGTTTAAGAGCATCAAATTGTTCTACAGTGGCATAGACCAATGAAATTGAGACATGTTGGCAATTTTGAGATGCCAAACATTTACAACCCTTGATCTTTTCATTTTATTTCATCTAATGGCCTAGATTCGGCCAATTTTGAGTCATGCTTTTCATACACAACTGAGCACTGATCCTTCTATTTTGGAAGCTTGCTCAGGGTCTCCAACAGCTGTACATGAGGTTAATTTTGGTGCAGGGATGGCAGTGCAGAGGGGTACAGTGTACCAGTATCGGGCCACGGCTCATCATGGTCCATAGCCATCCGATCAACATTCAACCAATAATGAGGCAACACATAGCATGTATAACATAGCATTAATATGCCCTGTGTAGTATTAGACCTCCCTTTCTGTCATTTCCATTATTGGATTTAATAAATTTTTCTTTCGGCATCCGTTAGTTGCCAATTTCCAATTTAGCCAATTCTCTTCAATGCACATCAAATTGCATGTCCCAGAGGCCACATGTGATCCTGGTGACACTGCTTAGAGCATTAAAGAGGTGTAATTTCTTTCGGTTCACCTTAGTCCGAACCAAACCCAATTGCAAAACGGGTTTCTTCCTTCTTTTTAACTCAATGCCCCTTTCTTTCAATTAAGTTGTCTATGAGCATCGTCATGCAGAGAGAAGTGAACTCCCCATACTAATTTCATTTTCTTGCATCATGATTGCCCGAGTCTCAAACCCGATTGCCTTCTTCATCTCTTCCGACTTTCTCTATTTACCGAGTGCAAAGCTCAACATCTAGGGTTCTTGTTGTTGTCTCGTAGAGTACCACAGAGAGACGAGAATAATCAAGACCACTTGCTTTCATTCTTCATTTCTGGTTTCGGTTCTTTAGTCACTGAAGGAAAGGAGAAGAGGGGAGCACGAAGAAGAGGGGAGAGAGCTGACATTGGGGCCCCATTCGTCAATCTCGTTATAGGCGGGTATTGTTTAAGTTTATTCATGTCTCTACTTCGGGTAAGTCCGGTACACCATGAGCCATGTCGCTGACAGTGTCAAAATCCGCGTAGAGTTCATATGGTCTGAGTGCATGTATCCCGAAGGGGTCATTTGAGCCTAATTTAAACTCAGCGACACTTCGTTGTTCCCGAATGGGCGTGGTGCACTATAAGCCATACGGCTGTCTGCTTGGTCCATATAGTTTAAATTTTGTGATCTGGGTTTATCCAACTCGAGGTTTACTACTTCAAATTTTAGGATTTAGGATTTAGGGTTTAGGGTTTTGGGTTTTTTATTAATTAAATTTAATTTTTGTAATAATTATTATTCTATAAAATTAAAAAAAAATAATGAAAAATAATAAAATATTACCTTAACAATTTCGCTGAGGAGGCTACTCGGTATGTGTACCCTTAGGAAGGTTTAGGGCCTTATTTAAGGATTTTTTACGGTAAAATAAAAAAAATTTAGTAAGCCGGCCACAAAATGACCAGCTTAGGAGGGGCGTAAGCCGGTCATTTTGTGGCCGGCTTGAACATTTTTTAACGAAAATTCAGAATTCTGAGTATAAATATTAATTTCTATTAAACTTTGGATATGAATAAAAATGTCGGCACCGGACGCATCGAGTCATCCAGAGCTTTTCCAAGGTTCCTTTATATTTCACGTGACTGCGTGACCTGCGTCGAATTGTATTATTTTCTTTCTGAAAAAAAGTTCATATTCGGTCATGGAAAGGTCACAGTAAGCTCCAGGAAAGCAATCTGCTGGGTAGCGCGCACACGCTACCAATATTCCAACATAGGGATATGACGATGATGTAAAAATTTGATGGAAACATTTGGATTGCAGAATATATATCTCATCATATTGTCCATGGACCATGGATAAGAACTGAATATCATGCATGATGCATCACTATGTATTATTATATTTAGTTAAAAGCATGAATGCAGTTATCAACTTTTGTTCTTTGTTACAAATTGATCATTTAAGTCACTAGGTTACTTTTTCTATTCCAAATATTAACGAAAATTGTTGATTCATCTCCAAGTCACTTTATATTTTGTTAGTATCGATCTTGGACAGAAAAAGTAACAAAGTAACTTAAGTGAAACAAATGAAAAGTCCGAAACTACATAGAAACAAATTAAATTTGAGTGATTAATTTGTGACAAAGGACAAAATTTAGTGACCGCGGGCAAAATTTATGCAAATATAAATTAAAAAATTAGCATCTTAAATTTGAAATGCTAACCTTAATACATTAACGAGAGTTCACAACAATAACAATATCATAATATATATATAAGACTAGATAGTCAAATAAATTATGAATATATTATTTAAATGATATGACAAAAATAACGATAACACAACAGTAAAATAAACAATATGTAATTAATACAACAATTAATAGTAACACCAACAGTGATAGTGATGAGGATAATTATAGAAATTTATTCTTTGGAAAGTGCTTAAAATTAAATAATATATATTTCACAAATTATACAGAATTTCTTAACCTTACAGAAAACAGTTCAAATCAGTATTGTAAAATGCGGTTCATGCGGCCGCATATGCGTATGCAGCCAACAACCGCATAGAAAACAACTATGCGGACCGCATATACTACAGTCCAACTAAAAAATATTTAATTAGAAAAGAAATCCTAATTAAATCGGATCCAAATACATTTATTAATAAAAATGCGAATCGGATCCGTTAATAAACAAAATTCGAATCCAATAACTCATCCGAACTTGTGCCCAGTTGATTGAATTACCTTGCTGTTCCAGCTTCTTATATAGGCTCCAGTCCGCTTCTTTTTTTTTTTTTTTTGGAGGGGTGGGACTAAAGAAAAATTCTACAAAACCGGAAGCTCCTGCTGCCTTCACGCGTTGCTTCTTTTTGGTTTGCTGCCACGTGGGTTGCTTTTACAATATTCCATATTGGGCCATGTTGTTATATATATTGGGCCACCTGGTTTGCTTCAATTACCGAAGTAATAGAGAATTAGAGATGAGCCCAAAGTACTATTTTTATTTTATATCTCTATTTATTAATAGAGATGAGCCCAATAGTATTTTGGATTATAGTTTGTTTTAATTATAAGTGCATCTATGTTTATATATAAAAAAATAGTATTGTTGGATTATGGGTATTTCATTTTAAATTTATTTGTTCAATTTGCAGTAGTATTTTGGTCATTTTACGTGTCTAATCCGCATATATAAGTCTGCATTAAAATCCGCATATGCGGCCGCATACCGCATAGCATATGCGGTGACCTTCCGCATACCGCATGAAAATCGCATTTAATAACATTGGTTCAAATACGTACATCAGGATTTTTTTTGATAGAACTAGGTAATTGACTTACAGAGATCGATCGCGGTACCAAGTACCAACCCTTAATTTGGACTTCAATAGATAAAACCTAGCCAATACCTACTAGAAATAACCGAATTCGCATCCTCTGAGATATCTCAAACTTGAGTGTTTATGGAAAATCTCAACCGTTCATATACATTTTGCACGAATCTCAAAGCACAAATAATATTGACCCGCGCTATCCTCGAATAGGCACCGTACAAGTCGGTCACGCAGAAGTTGAGATATCTCAGAGGATACGCACTCCTAACAAACTACAATTTTAAATGTCACAGGTAACTGCGACAAGTCCAAGAATTTTGATTGCACACGGCTAAAAATTGAATTTATACAAAGTTTTGCAACCGTAACTATTACTGTATGAAGATATCGATAAATTGTACACATCTGTAGAGTTTTGTAGTTTTTTGAACTAATTGCCGACTTTTTTCGCAAAACATTCATACGCGGTTTTTTATATTAAAACCGTGTATGAAACACTAATGATACACGATTTTTTTAAATAAACATGATTTATAAATTAATATTTTTTTAAATATGGTTATCCTAGATCTGAATTCATACAAAAACACTATTCTTACTAATATACCAAAGACACTACATTTAATAAAACTATGAATTTAACACAACACATACCAAAAACACCATTTACCAATATAAACAACATCTACAATTACATTACACAAATTGTTACTTAAACAATGTTCTAACTAAAAAAATAAAATATAACAAAAATCTCTAGACCTTAGACTTTATATATTTATATGAACAATGCTGAAGAAAAAGTATGGTAAATGAGTACAAAATCGAAAATTAGAAAAGTAAAAAACTTAATCGGAAACTCAACTCAAGTTTTTAGGTTATTCCCTCTGTTTTTTTGCCATGAAAAACACTCTGCCTTTAGAGGGAATGATTGTAAATCTCCCTGTGAGCTTTTTGAATTGGTGTTGTACGCTGAAATCGAACACTCGAGTGAAAAGTTACGCACATATGAAGTTTCTTTGTCTCCGATCGCCTTTTCGGTGAAGATATCGACTCCCTTGCCTTACCTCTCGCCTAACCTTGCATGTTTAGAAGAAGTGTCTTAGAGAAATACATGTATAGAAAAGAGGTGCTTTAGAAATTATATAAATGCCTAAGAAAAGGTAGATATATATATGTTTTATAACATGAAGGCGCAAATCGATGACATGAAATTTTTTTGTGTTTTTTTTATCGCACATGGATCATACAATAAAATTGTGTATATATACGTATGATTACAAATATGATTTTTTTTCGAAAATTCATGTGAAACATTCATACATAGTTGGTAGAAAGAAAACCGTGTATGATTACAAGTAGGATTTTTTCCGAAAAATTCAGAGAAATCATTCAAACATGGTTGATATAAAGAAACTGTGTACAATTGTTTTCAATCGTACAGAGTTGATTAATAAATAGTTATGTATGAATGTTGGAGTTCATTTTCAAATGCACACCTTCTTGCTTTACATACAGATTTAATAAGCTGATTAAACAATCATCATGATTACTTATGAGCAATATCTATGACTGACAATCAATTAATTTGTCGTTCCTAATATAATAGTAATTCTTAATATATTTTTCCTCCAAGTTCTTGTTTGCCCAGCTTTTATAAAATTTGTAATATTATTTTGCCCAATTATTATTATTATTATTATTATTATTATTTATTTATTTGGGGGGAAGGTGGGGTTGTTATGTATATAGCTAGTTAGTCGGGATGCGTCAAAATTTTAAATAGTCCTAAATATTATTTTCTAACTAACAAAACTTTTAAAAATTATGTGCGAAGCATCATATGGAGAGCAAAGCTAATGTGATGTGCTCATCAAGAGAATTTGGTGTGCAAAGCTTTAAAAAATATCGAATTGGTTTCAAACGACGAATTTAAACTGTTGAAATTAATTGACTTTATGAGTGAATGTGTGTATATGCAAAATTATGAAAGTTTCGAATTTATTTTGTACAAAGTTGACTAGTAAAAAATAATTATTTTATTAGTGATTTTATAAGTTACTTAGTGCATTCATTTTTTATCATTTTTTTACCGCTTGACTTTTTAATAAATTAATTCGAAAATTTCAATTTTACATGTACACGTATCACTCGTGAAGTATATTAGTGTCAACAATTTAAATTTTATCGTTTGAATCTAATCTAATAAATTTTTGTAGTTGTGTTCACCAAACTCTTTTGGTGAGCACGACACACTAGTTTTACCCTCATATGTAATATCCGGGTTTCAAATAACAAGAACCTCTAATTAGTCTTTAAATTGGACCTCGTGATTATGATAAATTAATGGGGC
Source organism: Carex parvula (assembly GCA_025461045.1). Taxonomy (NCBI): domain Eukaryota; kingdom Viridiplantae; phylum Streptophyta; class Magnoliopsida; order Poales; family Cyperaceae; genus Carex; species Carex parvula. The sequence goes on along the minus strand of JAJGRW010001054.1, from coordinate 231,353 downwards.
CAACCGTGAAATATAAGTCATTAATTGGGCCAAGCCCAGTAGCCCACCCCTCATCCGTCTCTATAACACAAATATTATATTGCCCTTCCGTCGAAAAATTGGGTAAAGATTTTAACAGGGGAATTTGTTTCACCCAGCGCACAAACAATATAAATTGCCATTTTGATTATAGAGTCTGTGCACTGCATGAAGTCGAAACTGATCTGTTAAAATCTTTACTCAAAAAATTTAACAAATTATTCTAGTAGACCATCTTCTCCTTTCTCTCTTTCTCTCCCTTTATTCATATTCCCTTCCTTTTCATTATACTTTCTTCACTAGTTATAAAAAGAGAACAAAAAAATAAATCAATCTGTAATTTTTGTGTGCAAAATAGTTATTTTTTTTTTTTATGTATGTTTTCGTTGTGCTTCTAAACACAATTAGGATTACTTTGTAACTCTGCTTCTTCAGCGTGCAGAACTTGAAAAATAAAGGTAATGATTTTCATTAGCTATTAATCATATTTTATTCGGGTGATATTTTAGGTTCGGAATTAAATATTTCTCTGATAAAAAAAATTGAGATATAACCATATAATTGATCTCTTCCACTAGATAGATCGTCAAATTTATACAACTTAGAAATGTCCTAAAAGCTATATATATATATAGAGAGAGGGGGGCTAATATTAAAACGTTTGTTCCTAATCTTTTGGTGTGACTAAGTGGTTTTCCGATTTCTAAAGTTCAAACAGTTGATCCAAACCGTTAGATATTCAATCTATATTAAAATGTACTTGGAGACCAAATTTTACATTTTTTAGAATTTTTTTACTATTTATTAAGATGGTTTGAAAATCGCTATTTTCAATACTTCAAAACAACGATTTTCAAATCATCTTAAGAAATAGTAAAAAAAATTCCGAAAAATGTAAAATTTGTCTCCAAGTACATTTTAATATAGATTGAACATCTAACGGTTTGAATCGACTGTTTGAACTTTGAAAATCGGAAAACCACTTGGTAGCACCAAAGAGCTAGGAACAAACGTTTTGATATTAGTCACTCTATCTATATATATACATATATATATATATATATATATGTACATATATATATATATGTACATATATATATATATGTACATATATATATATATATGTACATATATATATATATATGTACATATATATATATATATGTACATATATATATATATATGTACATATATATATATATATATGTACATATATATATATATATATGTACATATATATATATATATACATATATATATAGTGCTTGGCTATTATGCTTATATAAGCATATGCCCACATATGCTTAAATGAGCATTTTTTAGTTTCCAATATTCAAATGGTCGATCCGACCGTTCATCTTGTTCTCCATATTAATATGTGCTTGGAGACCAAATTTTACATTTTTCTGAATTTTTTTACTATTTATTAAGCCACTTTGAAAATTGCTGATCATATGGTCCAGAATTTTGGAAACACTGTTTTTACTGTTCACCCATATCAGCAATTTTCAAAGTGGCTTAATAAATAGTAAAAAAATTCAGAAAAATGTAAAATTTGGTCTCCAAGCACATATTAATATGGAGAACAAGATGAACGGTTGGATCGACCATTTAAACATTGGAAACGCAAAAATGAGTTATAAGCATATGTGGACATATGCTTATATAAGCATAGTAGCCAGCCCCTATATATATATATATATATATATATATTATGTTATCGCTAAAGTGAAATTCTTATTTAATTTTATTTATTTATTTTAAAGTTAAGATCGAGTCTTTATGTTTAAAGTAAAGAGACATACATAGGCAACTAATTATCTTTTAAAATAAAGTTCGGCAACAACTTCTTCATTTTTTAAATATTTATAAAGAACTCTTTATGCATATCGAATATATATATATGACATTCTACTTAAATCACTGGAACAATGATTGACTCTTCATATATAATAAAATAAATAGAAAAAAAGGGTCGAGTAAATTTGTCAATTTAATTTTAAAATCATTAAATAAAGAGTTAAATAAATAAAAAATTTATGAGAATATTGGATATTATGTTGTTTTGATAGTAATATTCAATATTGGCTATATCAAGATTTTAGATGAGCACACTAGAAATTTTCCCAATTTTTAAAACAAGAAGAAACAGGGATTAAAGGACTTTGATTAAAGCCCAAACCGGAGAAAAGCAAAAAGAAAATATGTTTGAATGGCAATTGATTAAAGGACTTCGATGATGACTTGGACTTCGAATTTAATAATTGAACTAGGCCGGTGATTAATTTGGGAAATTCATTAAAGAAAAGTAATTAACTAATGAGTTCACAAAATTTGATAATTGAACTATTCCATATTTCCATCACATAATGTTAAATATTGACCGTTTCAAATTTTAAATCATTTCATGACAAAACTTGCATCAATTTTCTTAATCAAATTTTCCCGTGTATAATGTATGATGTATATATTACATTCTAATAGAGTAGGGTTAAAATACCCCATTGGTTTTGTACCTCATCATGTCCTAACATCGTTATCTCTATTTTTGAAGTTTAAACAGTCGATCCGAACAGCTCAATATGATCATATTAAAATGTGCTTGGATACAATTTTTTTTTATATTTTTTTAAATCTTTTTGCTATTTTTTAAGATAGATACAAAATCACTACTTTTGGAAGATTATGGACCATTCAAAAATAGTAATTTTGTACCTCTCTAAGCAATTAGTAAAAAAATTCTAAAAATTCTAAATTATGTTATCCAGACACATTTTAATATGAAAATCATGTTGAACAGTTAAGATCCATTATTTAGACTTTGAAAATAGAGATAATGATGTTGGGACATGACGTAACACAAAACTAATGGGGCATTTTAACCCTACTCAGTCTGATAATACGATATTCCAATTACAAGTTAATTCTATGTGTATTAATTGACGAGTTAATTATTTGTCAATGATCCCTACTCTTAATAAAAAAAGGAATATTGTTGGCTAATTGGATTAAGAATTAAAGGAAGATGATTATATGGTCCTGAATAATAACCAGAACATATACAATGGTATCAATTGGAGAAATAATGCTATCGAAACACTTATTGAAACACTAAAGTTCATTGTAACAGAAAATAAAACTTGAATCGAACAATAAACCAAACTAAATAATAATTAATGCAATATGCAAACTAAAAGAGAAAAGTGTGTTCAGTTCCTGAATAATAATAAGAAGAATAATCATTTTGTTCCCCACTATTTGGTCCCCTAACTGTCTAACGGGTCTTTATTCCAACCTTCCTTAACATATTCCCCTTCCAAACTCGACAGAGAATTCTTCGTTCTCTTTCGCTAATCCTCCGTTGCGCCACCGGCGACAGCCGAATCCCCGCACCGGTGAGCTCCGCTCCGCCAACCACCATACCTATCGATCTCCACCGATATTTTCTCCTTCAGCACACCTGCTCCGGATCTCCCTCTCAATCTCAGATCTCTCTTCAAGACTTTCTCAATCGCTCAAGGTAATCTGATTTGTCTATACTCTCAGTTGATGTGCTTCCCTCTTGTTTACAACTTCGCTTTTTATATTTTAATCTGTTTTTGCATCTGAGATCCGAAAGAGATAATTTGAAATTTGAAATCATGCATTTAGTTTAAGATTACACCAAGCTTTGGTCTTCATGTGCCGATCATTGAATCAAGGCTTACCAATTTATATCCAGAAATTAAAAATATGCTTCAATTAAGAAACTTTTATAATTGTCAAGCAAGTTACCGGTGATAATAATTGAACCAGTTGTTAGACCAACTGGGAATATTTTAGATTTGATTGCTTAATTGAATTATCAATTAGTAAACTAGTGACAATAGACTCACGGTTTCCGTGTTGCTCAACTCAGTTTCGTGTTGTATATAAAATAATAAGATTATGCTCAATTGTTGCTTAATTGAATTAGTGAATCAGTCCACAATTGAATCAGTGTTGAAATCCACCTCTTGCTTGCTTAATTGACCGTGAAAGGCAACAATTTAGATTATGTGAAATCTTATAGTACATTTAATGAGTGCTTGTATAAAGCTGTACCAGTACCAATTGTATCATCTACCGAGAAATGCTAATCCTCTTTAATAAAAAACTAATTCCAGCAAGATAGATGGCAAGGCGATTCTGGCACCGAGCCGGCAAACTCCAAAGGTGCCTCGTATTCAACTTTCTACTCTAGTAAATCCATCTAAAAACTTTTGAGGGGGGGAATATGAAGTTTGATATGCTCCTTAATTATTTTAGTTCAGGGTTGAATTAATTTTCCATAGGTATGTTTATTTTTAGAATGTTTAGAGCTAGTATATGTGCAGAACGTGATCTGCAAGAAAAAATTGTAAAATCAAAACTAAGAGAAATTCAGGACTGAAATTTAAGCTAAAATTTGACCGAAAAAGATGAATACTGAAATAGGACGCTGGTAATTCAAATCAGCTTCATTTGAGCGCCAGAGCTACTCCTTCAATTTAACAAAATTAATTTTTGGATGTTACTTAGATAACTGAAAGTTTCAGTACTAGTGTGCCAACCAAGATACATGAAGTTTGCATTGTTAGTTACTAATTAACTGATCCATTGACTTAGTCATGTAATCTTCAAGGGCTTCGCCACTTACTGATCATAACTAGATATGTTGTTTCTTTGCCTCAGGGACCTGTTTGAAAAAAGGACAAGAACTTATCAGAAATACTGATTGGAGCACAGAGCAACAGTGGATGTAACTGCTCAAGGTTGTATTCAAAAGATGTAAAAAGGGCCTGAAGTTTACAACCTCTGACATTATCAGAAGGTCTGGATGGTGAACCAATGAAATTTTCATGTCAAATTAATTGATCAAGTATATTTTTTTTTTCTTTTCCTATTTTGCTTCTTGGTAGTATTTTTCTGTTTTTAGCATGATGGTAATATTATCAGCTAATAGCAGGGCTGCAGGTTTTTCATTTATGCTCAGTGGCAGAGCCACCATGTAACAGGGGTAGGCAATTGCTTACCCCTAAAATTTTAAAATCGGATATGAAGTTGTATATGATGGTTATGGAGTCTGTAGTATGCATGATAATAATATTTGAACTCGTAGGTATCAGTACTTGAACTAATAGTAATACTTGCTTAAATATACTTGTAAATTTAGTTTGGTAAATTTGTATAAAACTTTGTATATGATGGTTATGGAGTCCGTAGTAGATGTTTATTAATGTTACGTGATTAAATGTGTTTAGTATTTGTATGAAACTTTGATTTGTTATCTTCTTGATTTGTTAGATATCAGTATTACTTTATGACATATTTTACAATATAAATATTCCTACGTTTAGATATGAATATTTTCCGGATTACATGTTAATATCACCAATCTCAAAAAATAGGTTTGTAACAAAATACGTTTATCTAACAATATGTTGATAAAAAATACTTTACAACGTAAATATTCATACATCAATGCACATGTGTCAATACTTTCATGTTACATATTAATACAATCAAGTGCCAACCAAAGTCATTTGTGAAAAAATATTAAAATAACATGTTTATAGTACTTAATTAGTCGTGCTTTGTATTTGATGGATTATCATTTAGCTATAAATATTTGGAACTAGTACTATTTAATGTTGTATGATGAAGTATGAATACTTGTAAGCGTTGATATTAATATTGGCAGACGTTAACAAGTGTCATATGTAAACAATTCATACTTCAGTTATAAGTATGAATATTTTCTTCAGTCTCTATCAATACATTCAAGCATCAAACTAACTGATTTAAATTACTTTACACCATAACAATTCACATCAATGCGCAAGTATAAATACTTCAAATTTTAGATATTAATATTTTTACTAAAACTACAGTGGTGGTGATTGTGTGGTGGTTACGTATGCGCTTTTGCGCTTGTGGTCCCTGTAGCTGTCGCTTTCAAGTGATGTCTGACCCCCCCCCCCCATGTAGGTAGTGGTTCCCCAGGTAGTTAATGCGCATAGCACATTTATGAGTTTCTCAGGAATATTTTACAATATGAAAATTCACACTTTAAGTGTAAGTATGAATACTTGATATTTTAGAAATGAACGTTTACAACAATTACAACGCTGACACTTGCGATGGTCGTTATGCATTAGCTTGTCCTTGGTTTTCTGTGTTTGATCCCTATCGGGCGACGTTTGCGGTCTCCCCAGGTCGGAAGTGGTCCCCCAGGTAGTTAATGCCTAAGACATGTCTGTGGGTTTCTCATAAATACTTTACAACATAAATATTCACACTTTACTAAGTAAGTTTAAATACTCGACATTTTAGAGATGAATAGTTGACAAGATATGAATACTTGCTCGACGATATATAAATACTTGCATGCCGAGGTATGAATACTTGAACGACGAAAAATCCCAAAATACTTCATTATGGATCTCATTTGAAAGAAAAAATTACGTAGAAGACGTTTGTGGTTTTAGATTCGCAAAATTCCTCACAGATTGTCAGAAATATTGACGAGATTTAACGGAGAAAAAAAAATTCACTTCTAAAAACGTGTAAAAGATGAGTGTTTGATTAGAGAGAAAAGAAAGTTGATGTCTAGTTTTTTTTTTCAAATACTCGTGATATCTTAGGTATGAATACTTAATATATTACATAGTAATACTTGCACGCATAAGTATCCATACTTGCACTTGTCAGGTGTAAATTTTTTTCAAATATAAGTGGTCCCCCAAGTAGTTAGTGGTCTCCATCGTACTTTATGCATTAGTTAGTTAGAGAGATGTTTAGAGACAGAATTGAGGAGATTGTTAGTCGCTCCCTAATAAAAATTTGGCAAAAAAAATAATAAAAAGAAGGATAACACTTTAACGATGAAATGATAGAGAATTAATGACAATTTCGAAAACGGCATTAACTTTTTTCATCGCAAAATTTTAACAGAAACCTGTTAAATTGTTTCAAAATAATTAAGTAGAATATAAATAATCTTACACAAATTTAGTCTAAATTAATTGAATCAACAGAGCAGGTAATTTTTACACATTCAATTACAAACATGCTGTATATGTTTGGCATTAGTACTTGAAAAATGACATTTGAAACCCCAACGTTATACTAGCGCATAAATAATAAGATACTAAGACATAAAAATAGAATCTGTAATTGGAAGTGCTAACGAAACTCAAACTGTAGTAAAAATAGTAATTCTAAATTCTAATAAATTTATCAATTTGAACATAGTATCAACTTGTATTCAGAAATTAAATAAATGGCCAATAATGACATATATAATTCTCAAACAAAATTAAAGCTTCTAATTAAATAAGGGAAAATAAGACTTTCCTGGATAATTAATGACGTCTTTTTTTCATCATTTATACTGGGTTGTGGTGCAAAATTACTGCGGGACAACGAACGGGGGGTGGTCCTATGGGTATCAGATAAAATCCGATCTGATATACCATTGAAGTCATTCGATCTTATTATGATTTGTGCGGACAACCTCAATTTTACATGAATCAAGAGTACACGAACTTTAATACAGATGAAATGACTCTTCACTAAACATTGAACCGAATTTGATCCGAAGTGACCAAAACTCATCGAACCGTTCCCACTCCACAATTAACGTAGAGAACCTCTTTCTCTAGATGATATATGTTGGATGGATGGTGAAGATATTATTTTGATTATTGGGTATATATAGCTTGCACTGATCGTTCTTTAGATGAAGAGGGATGGACGTTGAAGCTGTTATATTTCTTGTTCATACATTAATTGTTTGTTTATCTTTTGGTTATTGGATTCTTCATTTGAATATTTGCTTATCCTATATATACATGTGTTCGTTGTTGTGGTTTGCAGTACTGTTCAAACAATTGGTATCACAATTTTAATTTGTTTTCTAACAATTAGTATCAGAATTTCCGTTGCCAATATGAGTCCTAACAAAAATCATAGTCAATTATAAATCATAGTCAATTATTTACTTTTTGTTACGTATTGTGTTGGTTTAGAAATATAGCAAAATAAATTTTGAATTATTTATGAATTATATTATAGCTATAAAAAAAAAAAAAGAGCATGAAATCACTGAATTCCTTGATTAAATTATAAAAACTGTCTCCAGCAACCCACCCCAGGGCCCATGCCAGCTCAGCCGCCAACAAACCCAGCGGCTCACTCCCGTGTAGTAAATTCCTGTTTTGCCCCTGGTCCACACCTGAACATTACTTATTTCCATGTAATCCATTGATCTTCTGTTTCTACATTATATATACTCTTTTTAACTTCATAGCGGGTCGAAACATAGTGTATCTCTTCACCCGCGACCGCAACCAGGAGAACAATGTTATTACTGAGTGTTGCGGCAGTTGCTTAAAGTTAAACCCCACTTCACTCGAATCGGCCACGGGAGACTACGCCGACATATCATCTCCTGGACCAGGTGTATATTAGGGAGCGTTATACAAAAGACATTGGAAGTAGAAGAACCCACGAGGCCACACTGCCACAGCCACAACACATTGGAATTAGTCTACGATGAATTAGTTGTATACAACTTGACCTTTCCTTTTCGACTCGCAAACATTTCTTCATCCGCTGCCGCTGGCCTTCAGAAAAAGAAAGTCTCCTCTCTCTCTCTCTCATTCATATTCATATTAGGTTTCGAGTACTAAATCTTCTAGTAAAAGCAATGGATGTCAAAGCCAACAATGGCCAGCGCTTTACCTTGGGAAAGCAATCGTCGATGGCACCTGACCGGGGTAAGGATCTAGACGAAAGCAGTTCGGACGACATGGACATGCCAGATAACATCGATGCCAACATACGACTCATGTACCTCGCTAACGAAGGCGATATCGAGGGGATCCAAGAGCTCATCAATTCGGCTGTAGATGTCAATTTCAAGGACATTGACGGTCGTACGGCTCTCCACGTGGCAGCTTGTCAGAGTCAGACTGAGGTTGTGCGGATGTTACTTGAGAAAGGGGCTCAGGTCGACTCTCAGGATCTCTGGGGCAGTACGGTACAGCTTCGACTTGTTTGCTTTGGCAGTGTCATAACTCATAATTAGTCCATTGATTATTATTTGTGTTAAAAGTTTAAATCTTGGTTATTTTCTTGTCTATGAACAGCCACTAGCTGATGCTATACATTACAAAAATAATGAGGTGATCAAGCTATTGGAGAAGCACGGTGCCAGGATGAAGGTGTATAGATTTATTTCACAGAGTAATTGTGTTGCAATGTTATTTCTCATTTTGTGTTTTGCTTGGTTGAATAGGTATTTAATCAGATAGGAAATTTGCGTCAATTCCCCTTAAATCGCACAAAAGCTTATATGATTGGTTGAATTGGGCTTAATACGAGAGTAAATTTTGTTTCATATTTACTTCAATTGTACAAAAGCTATTTGATTATGTAATTAGGTGGGGTCAGTCACCGCTTCTTGTACTGATTGAAATGTTTCCAAATTTGCCACACAAAATAGTTTGAATAATTAAAGTCTCATAGAGTCTAAGATCTTACTCCAGTTTTGGTTATTATCCAACAGAACAGTATTTCAATGTGACATTTCTGACTGTTATTGTTCCCTTTGTATGGCTTTAAGGTAGCTCCAATGCATGTAGACAATGTGCGTGAAGTGCCAGAATATGAAATTGATCCACGTGAGCTTGATTTTACTGATAGCATCCAGCTTACTAAGGTACTATTGACATTTTGATATTGACATGTTAAAGCTTCTTAATACATCTCATTTGGTAACACCCCTCTTTTGGTTATTTCCTCATTTCATACTATTTCCAGAATAAAACATGAAATTATTGAAGTGAATTACCATGGAAATGCAGCTTATTAAGTTTGTTTTATATTTTGAAACCAAGACTGAATAATAATGATACCAACACAGGAATAAAAGTTAAAAAAAAAAAAATTGAATTATGAGTCACCTATATTAGCTGCTATCTCTAATTAGTTATTTTTCCGTAATATTTCTTTTGCATTTGATTAGGGTACTTTTCGTAGAGCGACATGGAGAGGGACTCAGGTTGCGGTTAAACAACTAGATGATGATTTAATAACTGACGAGGATAAAGTGTGGGTTGGTCCCCCGTTATTTCTTAAATTTTGGTTTGTTCTTGTAAGGTGTTGTCGGGACTCATAGGTAAACTCTTTTGTTACAATTTCAGAAGGGCATTTAGAGATGAACTGACATTGCTTCAGCTAGTACGACATCCGAACGTGGTACAATTTTTAGGTGCTGTCACTCAAAGTACCCCGATGATGATTGTAACAGAATATTTGCCTAAGGTTTGTTTTTTTTTTTTAAAGGATTTGACACCAGTTCCGGTACAGGTATGTGTGAGGTAGATAAGCTAAAAGAAACGAAGTTACTGAAAAAGACTTAAATTATTATCATTGTGAAAGTAATGACTGTACCAATAGATATCAGCCATATGTGGTACTGTTTCTTCTAACACAATCATATAACTGTAGTATACTTGGTTTAGAAAATATGAAATGACTACTTTTAATTTAGGGTATTAAATTTGTAATAATTTATTTGAATGAGAACACTGAAAATATACACCTTTGTCTTATAAAATTTGTATGCAGGGTGATCTCCGTACTTTCTTGGACCGTAAGGGATCTCTAAAGACATCACTGGCTGTCAAATTTGCACTTGACATTGCAAGGTCTTTATCAGTTATTGTCCCACTTTTATTTTTCTTTTGTTCCATGCAGAAATTTACTTTTAAATTAATTTAATGGTGTTGGCAGAGGTCTAAATTACTTGCATGAGCATAAACCAGAAGCTATCATTCACCGCGATCTTGAGCCCTCGTGAGTTATTGTATTTATGTTATTAGCTTTTGCGATTTTTTTGCAATCTGACCCAGTATTTTTGAATTACAAATTGCACTGAAGGTTTTTTGGTATATATAACCTTACTTGTGCCCTTAGTTATTTTAATTCATGAATTGCTGTAAAACCGATAAAAGGTTACCATGAGAGGGGTCAAAAGGAAAAGAAAAAAGGATAAAATACTGATTATTGTATGTAAATACTTACAAAAGTGTGTCTGTGATTTGCAAAAAATGTGGTGTATTTTCTGTTAATAAAGTTTCCAGAACAAACTATTAACCAGTGGTATTTGCACTTTGTAAGATAACAGGAATATATTAAGGGATGATTCAGGCCATCTCAAAGTTGCTGATTTTGGCGTCAGCAAGATGTTAAAATGGAGAAAAGTTAGAGAAAATCATCCTGTTAATTTTCAAAACAGTGATTGTGAGTTCCTTTTTTTTTTTAAAGAAAGAAAGAATTGTACAGTGTTTGCTTTACTAGGGTATAGTGTCTCTTTCTGTTGGTTTTTCATATAATCGGAGTCTAGAGCAGATCCTGTAAACTGTATGAAACATTCATGTTTAGTAAAGGAATTGCTTTGTTGGTATGGTTGAGTAAATTTAACTCAAAATTATGGTTAAAAGTCAGCTTAGTTAAGAGATAATTGAGCATGAGATGAAATTGCTAAATCTCATAAAGACCTTTATGCACTTGTTATTAAGGACAGACCTGTGTCTGCCCAGATCGAATAAAGAAATGAAAACAGAACCCACCTCCTGAAGTTGTTTTCCAAATTAAAGAAACATTTTCTTTTCTCACTAGCTGTGTAGTATCTACTCCAAAGCTTTTAACTTACTGGATTACTGGGTAAATAAATAATAATTTCCCAGGCAGGTATGTGGCTCCAGAAGTTTTCAGAAATGGAGAGTATGATGTAAAGGTTGATGTTTTCTCATTTGCCTTGATTCTTCACGAGGTGAAATAATCCACTGAAGAAATTTTTTTTTCCAACATATTATATATTTTACATTTATTTGTATGTTTATCAGTTTATGAATTGACTAAATTCAGATGATAGAAGGCTGCCCCCCATTTTCTGCTAAAGAAAATAATGAAGTATCAAAAGCAATAACCTCTAAGGAGAGGCCTCCGTTTACAGCTCCTCTTAAGCATTATGCTTACGGCTTGAAAGAGTATGCTTTTCACTTCTTTTTTTTTTTGGAAATCTTGTGTTTAATAATGTTATTGTATGGTATAATATGATGTATACTCGTGTGTAATTTTTCAGGTTGATAGAAGAATGTTGGAGTGAGGATCCTGCTTCAAGGCCGTATTTTAAGGAGATAGTTCGTCGCCTGACTGAAATTCAAGCTAATATTGCTTCTAAAAAACGCTGGAAGGTAACATGTACATTTCTCTCTTTTACAACACCACCATTGTTCTTGTAATTTCTTTTAGAAGAAAAATGTGTAGGATGATATTTTAAGTATGTTTATGTATGTGTATCATCGTAGTATGCTGAGACTCATCACGGATCACCAGACCGGACCAGCACTGTACCAAACCAGCAGAGTGTGGTACCACTGTTCTTAATTTTTTTTCATCTTTTTTTCTTTTAACTTTTTTCTTGCCCAGATTACGTGATTAAATAAAACATGACCTAACCAAGATACACAAAACAATGGCCTGATAAATTGAGATTGACCAATAAATATTGGTACGTGCTGGTACTCGACCTTACTAGTGTGCATTGGTATCCGCTCTTGGTTTCTCCAAAACCAATTAGTTCTTTACTCGTATTAGGCGCATGCCTGCACAGGATTTGAAAAGAGGAGACCTGTACATATTTGACTCTTTGGCTTTTTGGTATTTTGCATGGTAAACAATTTTGGTACCACAGTTCTTTTGCATGTGGCAAAACTAGCTTAACAACCAAGGACAGCGTTTTTGTAACATATTGTGACAGGTAAAGCCCTTGAGATGTTTCCAAAACCTGGAAGCCATGTGGAAAAAAGACCGTTCCCGTACCAGCAGCCGCTCTTCTCATTATTCTACTAGTTCAAGATTCTGAATCCCTTGCACAACTTTCATTTGACAAAAAAAAAGGAAAAAGAAAAAAAATCATCTGTATGATTATTTAGAGAGCACACAAAATTCATTAATTTGTCAGATGTTTGAATTATGTCATGCTATTGGCTTTCTTTTCATTTTTCTTTTGGTTTCTTGGTCATTGTGATACCTTTTTTTGAGATATTTTTATGATCATATATATATATATATATAGGACAGTGCTACGGTGCTATGCATAGCATAGAGGCCTCCGTGCTACGGCTCATTTTTTGAGTTTTCAAAATCCTAACGGTCGATCCGAAATGATCTTCATATGAATATGTACTTGCAAATCAAATTTTACATTTTTTAGAATTTTTTTACTATTTATTAAGCCACTTTGAAAAAACAGTAATTTGTACACAACAGTAAAATCTGTTGGACCATTGGATCAGCAATTTTCAAAGTGGCTTAATAAATAGTAAAAAAATTCTAAAAAATGTAAAATTTGGTTTGCAAGTACATATTCATATGGAGATCATGTTGAACGGTGCGGATCAACCGTTATGATTTTGAATACTCAAAAATTGAGCCGTAGCACGGAGGGGCTCTATGCTACGCGTAGCATTTTAGCCAGGTTATATATATATTATATATATTCTTAAAAAAATATATTTTGACTGCTAACTACGTTTTTTTTTATCTTCTTTGCCATCATTATTGAACTAGGATATTCTGCGATGCATTTAATCATTTTAAATGGTTCTGCAAATTGATAGTAGGCTTAGTACTATTGACAACTTATAATAGGCTCCGTTTTCACCCCTACTCGGAAGCGAATCTGCTGTGATTCTAAGGGATCGCAGGTTCTGTGATTCTAATTCCAACTATTCAAACGATAAAACTTAGGATTATTTTGAGAAGTCAATTTTTGTGTACGGATCTCGAAACATGTGAATGGTTGGATTAAAATCCTCTAGGATCGCAGCAGATTTATTTCCCCCTACTCAGAAGTCAGATCTCATTGTAGCGTAGACGGTCAGATATTGCAACAGGATCTGAATTAATTCCCACAACAATAATGAATAATCTGATTTGAATTGATTGCCGAGTAGAGTACTGTTTACAGGGGGACTCAGACAATACAATGGACAAAATCTTGAAATCTATCAATGTTTATGTACTAATTCCACTACGTTGTTGTACCAGACTATCCAGCATCCAATAACAAATTCACAAGCCTCGCGCTGCAACTGTAGCCTGTAGGTCCCTTCAGTTAACAGAGTCCAATTTCCTGTACCTCACTTTTATATATGTATGTATATACATTCATGTAACGAGTTGAAAGCATTGATCTCCCGTGCCGTCTCGTCTGCGGCCAAATATTCAATGCTCTTTGTGTTTGTGGGCAATGACATACAAACCAAACCAAACCGTGTCAAATTTTTCTTTCTCATTTGTCGCTTTGTAGCACATAACTAAAAGCAAAACCGAGCAGTCGGAGCTCGAAAGCGGCAGAGCTGACGAGGTCTTAAGTCTCAACTCTCGACTCGAGAGCGGGAAAAAATAGATAAAGAAAGCGATACCTCACAAAATATTAAATACATTTTTCATTTCCATTTCCATTTTCGTCCTTGTCTTTCTTCTTTCGGCGCCTCTGCTTCTCGGCCTCAGCCTCAGCCTCAGTACCACCAATGGCAATGGCTGTTGAAGTAGACCCAGGCTTCTCTATTCGGTGATTAATTACTCTAGATTTGTTTGGTTTTTCTTTTCTTTTCTTTTCTTTTTTTCATTTTGTTATTTGTAAGAATTTTTGTATTCCACAGGGAGCATGTTGCGAAAATACGGAGCATCGATATCGGAAAATGTCGACCGTTTGATAGTGAAGCTCTACCATCAATGGATGTACGCAAGTTCCGGTGGTGGTACGACGAGGCGGCGGAGGCACTGGCGGCGGCGCCACCGCTGGTGAGACCAAAGACGCCCAAGAAGAAAAAGAGGTCGATAGTGGAGCTCTTTGCGATATCGCCTCAGATCACGGCCGTTGGCGGTGAAACCATCGGCTCAGATGACGAAATGGAGGGGTTGGCCGATGTACAAACGAGAGAGGAAGAGAGAGTCGAGGAGATTAGTGGTGGCCAGGGCTTGTACTATGCAGATTTGGCGGCGCTGAGTAAAAGAGAAGAAAAGGAGAGCACATTGCAGCTCAAGAATTGCAGAGGTCAGAAGAGGAAGAAAATGAAGGATAAGGTGGAGAAAAGAAATCTTCAAATCAAAATCTGTGGCGCCCACAAGGTATATATATATATATATTTGTTGCTTGACCGGGCCCTGTGAGTTTTACAAATTTCTTGCATCTATTGTACTATTTTCACCTAAATTAGCACTTCTAGTTGAAAATGTCGAGTTTGCTATTAGAAACTAAAGTCTGGATTGTAGGTTATATCTTTGCATCAGATATCAAAAAGAAAAAAAATAACTTCAAATGTGCCTTCTCAGTTAATAGCAGCCTTAATTACTCGTGTCTGTGGGAACAATTCTTTGTAATTGTTGTTGTTGAATCCTTGCATTGAGTAGTTAAGTTCTTCCATTTTTCCGTCTATTAAATCAAATAATGCAACAAGTTTAAACTGTCTTAAATTTCCCATTTTATTAGGGAGGTCGGAAAATTTGAGTTTGGTTCTGAAATTGAAATTTTGTATCTTTTGTATCCGCTGTTGTACCTCAAATAAATTAACTAACATAAATTCTTAAGATTAGGAACATCGGGAATCACAATTCTTATGCTGATTCTTCAGAGTCGAGCATCACGCCTTCGATGCAATAAATTGTATCCGTTGCTTTCTTGATTTGAGAATGAATAAAGAAGCAAATTGCAAATGATAATGCTTAACAATTTGATACAACAATAGTGGAAAAAAAATATAATATAGTATTTCTCGTTGTAATAACTACCATTAGTTATCTCCAGGATCATTTGTGCTCATTGGTTAGTAATTTTTTACAGTTCAATATTTATAATTCTTTTGCAACATTTTCTGATTTACTCAATGAATCAGGAGAAGACACGGAAGCCAAAGATTAATTCTTCTCTGAGCATCTCTCAGTTGCTTCAAGAGGTGAAGCGGAAAAAGATGCTGAGGAAATCTCTGAAGCTCTCTTTCCAGACTAAGCATAAGAAAAAGAAAAATAAGAAATTCCCATCATCAATTCTATCAGAGGAGAACAACCTCAAAGTAAGCCCCAAATCAAAAACCAAGGGTTTCACTGTACAGAGCATTCTCAAGAAGCAGGATAAAACTTCTCCTTTGAAAAAACACGTCACTTTTCTAGCAAGGATGATATTTTGGAAGAGAGGATTCTTCTTCCTCTCCAGTTGAGTTCCTTCTAGTTCGAAATGCTGGATGTCCAGTTACTGAGGAAGCAGAGTCAGTAAAAGACAGTGATATAGGAGCTGAAGAACCTGGGATCACTACTGTTTTTAATGAACTTGGAATTGAGAAAGAAAAAGAAAAAGAAAATTGCCAAAGACACTGTGTAGACCTAAATAAGATGTTAGATTCCTCGGACACCTGCATTGATATCCATGACGACTCTGCAAGGGAGAGGCCGGAATTGATGGTTGAAATTACGAGAGAGCCCTCAATTTCATGCTTGATTGACAAGGATCAGGTCTCATGCTGATCCTAGTGGCAATTTGCCTAGGACTAATATCTGCAATAGAGATATAATTAGTGTAAGCTCTTCTACTGGGTCCAACAAATCCACCTCAGCTGATACTCGTTTGAATACCGATTGCATCTCTAATATGTGCTTTCCCGAAGAGTTTATAGGCCTCCCTTTGAACTCACAAGGTGAGCTCGCTATAAACCCTAAGTCTACCTTATTCCTAACTCTAGCGAGTTGTTTAAGAGAAATGAAATGTTATCAGGTCCCTCTGGCGGGGTCTTGTTTCCTGGATCTGTACCTGCACCTGCCCCTTTACCCCGGCTATCGGGACGGCCAGCACAAACCAAACAGAAGTGATAATTAGGACCATTATATTTCAAGGACAAGTTCGGGACAGAGCATGTCTATGCGCTCCAATTATGCCAGTCAGCACCGGGTTTTGGATCATGCATTACCGGGTTTTGCGAGGATGGAGATCACAAAGTTAATGAATCCGCTTCTAACCATACCAGCCAGCCCACAAACATTCATCAGATACGAAAGAACAATGCAGAGCCGACTGTTCGGTTGATGGGTAAGGAATGGTTTCAGTCGGCAGAAAGTAGCAAGGCTGTATGGTATTGAATAACAGAAATGTTTGGATTGATAAAGGAAATGTACCTTAAATGGAGATGAATTTCACTTTCTAGAGAGAGAAAGCAAGGTCCGAATTTTTCTGTTGCATCGCGCGTTCCACGAACACGGGGGCAGGTTTACAGCCATTCTGGTATACACCTTTTCAAATGGGTACAGTGCCCAACCTGCACCCACTTTAAATCCAGTTTCACCCAGCGCAATAGTTTTGGATATAAAAACCAGCCATTATCAACAGGTTCTGTTAAATTCCACCCATTGTAAAGCACAGTCAAAGTCGGAGCATCTCCTTTGCCGGCTCGTCGTATCAGGGCGAGGTTCCTCGGTGGATCCAAAACCCGAGAAGTAAAACTCACAAACCCTCTTTCCCATCCTATGTAAATCCTACCACAAAAGAGAAGCAACCTCGTATGGTTTCTGGGAACAGACCTAATTATCCTCTCCATATCCTGGCACAGTTATCTCTTTCCCTGCATATAACCCTGCGAGTAGTAATTCTCATTCTAACTCGTGCATTTCTATTCCCCCCACTTAATTCCACATTGATTCCTCCATATATGACCACTAGAACTAATTTTGCATCAAAGAATAATGATAAGGTGCAAACCAAATCTAAGTTTCATCTCCTGAGACCTTCGGGTATGTTAACCAAAACACAAAAGACCTTTAGAGAGAGAAGACGAGCTTGCAAGACCACCCCAAAAAAGACCTTTTCAAAGTGACCTGGGGGTAATTACTAAACCAACCGGACCTGGTACAATTGTAAGAAGTGAAGAAATACTTGATTTTGGCATGAGAGTTGGTAAGCAGCAGGCATACAAGTAGCAAACACCAAATTGAATGAATTGGGAACTGGCAGTATTTCAGGTCCTGGTTCAGGTTTTGTGGTGAGATCAGGACCCGTCAAGTTAAGTGCTGGAGCCAGGCACGTGCTGACACCAGATCCTAACTTGGATCAAGTGAATCCAAGGCCAATCCACTCCATGATGCCACTGATTGGTGGGGCCAGCTTGAGTCAGAAAAGCACAGAAGAGATATACCGATTTTAGTTGTATTCTCTTTCTTTACTGAGGTATGTCATTGGTGCTCGTATTTTGGAATTGTTGTGTAAGTTTCTAAAATGTAACTTGATTTTTGTACAATATAAATTATGCTGTGTTTTCATTTTGTAATCCAACATTGAGAACTATATATTCTTTTGAATCCAGTTCTGTTTTAAAAATGACATGGTAACATCTTTTTTAACATTTTGGTTTTGGTTAAAGTGGTAAAACGGACCTTGACCTAGGTTACTAGTTAATCATGTTACTTGTTACTGCATCACAAGTGCCAGTAGCAGTGGAGACTCGGTTTCACAATGTGAGTTACAGTTTAGTATTTACATGAGGTATGATTATTTATGTCTCTGTCCAAGGTATGTTCTTATTACTATTATTGGAGTCATGGCTCCTATTTACTAGACAATAATGTATTTGAGCTAGAAAGTAAATGGTCTAATTGTCAGCATTCCAACGCAAATATATTCCATCTGGTATAAATGCAGTGAAAGAAAGGATGTTAATGACGACTATATTTCCGGAACTGAAGGTAAAATATCCAATGCATCATCAAAAAAGCAAAATGCAGTTACTATGATTGATGAAAGAAAGTTCTGTCCTCTTTGTTAAGCCTCACTTGAGCATCCTCCTCTCCAAATATGCTTTATTTGTGCCTAACTGTATCCCTTTTCTTTAAAAAAAAAAAAAAAACAGTGATTATCTGACCAGCATGACAGTAACTGTTGATATATTCTGCCCATTGTGGAATCATTCTGGTGTTGACAAATTGCGTAGCATTTTGTATATCAATAATATCAATCAGAAATAGACATAATCTACAATTACTATAGACTGATAATCTGAACACCATATAGAAACCCTGAAAACCCAATTGCCTGCTCTCTTGATAATTTAAAGCATTATTCCAACACTGAAGGGAAAACTTGATTGTCCCACTCGATAATGGATTAAAGAAAAGCAACTTAACCAGACCCAACCATATAAAATCCTCATACAAAAATCAAACACATGGAGAAAATATTATTAAGCTAGAGCTAGACGGCGTATATCAATGGGATGAACATCGGAAGAAGCCTGAGCGCTGTAAGATCGTTTTCCGATAATAACATTTGCGGCTTCGGATGGGTGAAAAGCATCCCAGAACAAGTATTCATGCCGGTTGGTACATGGAGTCTGGAAAGGAAGACAAGTAACTTGACCGTTGTTTCTTCCTACGCCGCAGCACCCTCTGTTTATCACCCGCAAACCTATAATTACAAGCCAAATTCAATAGAAGAAGAAAAATATACATTGATACAAGGGGAATCCCTGTTTATTCAATTCAACAACAGACAATTTACTGTCCTCATTCAAGAATAAGAAATATCTTATGTGTTCTTTCAATATAAGCCTATTGTACATCCTTCAAAATAACATCCAAATTGCCCTCTTTAACCTAAAAAATGTTTACTGTAGTAATCTTTTAGAGAATGTCAGGTGTAGTCAGGAATTGCTGACTAAAAAGGTATGTGCTAGTTACATTTTACATGTATGTAAATGAATTTTCTCAGTTTACAGGGGATTGGGTTAAAATTGGAGTCTTCAAGGGGTACACATCAAACAATTTGTTGATACAAATCTCTGTATTAGGGTAGGTTTATATAAGATTGGAAACAGCTTACCATGAGATGCTGGATTTTTCACTATATCAGCGAAAATCCCATAGGCATTAATGTAGGTGAAGTGAGCTCCACGCAATGTGTTGAATTGATCTACTAGAGATATTAATTTCTGGTTGAATATTTGAATTGCACTATGATTCTATCGACACAGGTGATCCCATTCTGCTGAATTGAGCCAACTCATTCGGGCTGCAACCGACCTGGCCAACTCCTATCAATGCCACCTTTCTTGCCCCATAGTTGTACAAGGTCTGAGTTGAAAGATAAAATTGCAAAAGAAGTTAGTGAGAGAGAGGGAGAGAGATTTTGTGCTGCTTCATAGTATTAATGTCTCCTGGCAGCCTAAGACTAAGATGAACCACTATTTTAGTACTGTCATTTGCATGTATATCCGATGGTATAATATTTAGTTTATTAAGATGAACCAATTTTGCTCTCTTTCTGTTGCTTGCTGTCTATTGACTCAGATTTCGTGTTAATATTGTGTTATCTTGTGTTTAATTAGATTCTGAAGTATATATAAGGAATTTCCATTTTCTAATCACAAACCCTGATTTGTTGAGAATACTGGTTGATGAGCACGTCGGCATACTGCTGAGGGTTGTATTGCTGGCTCGTAGTGTAAACTGTTGGCATGAAATAGTTGTTCAAATAATCGTTGCTTCCCATCCCGACTGAAAAAATGCATTTGCTCAGGTGATTAGCTGTTGATTCTTCATCCCCCAAGATACCAACAAGTTGTTCCACTGCTGTTTGGTAATTTGTCAGCTGCCCTCCAAAACTTATCCTTCCACCCTGGTAAGTTTTATCTTAATTAGCTTTTAATTAATTTTGTTATGTACAAATTCTTGAGCTCAATGTACACCGTACGTACCAGCTGTTGTCCGGTTTCATCCCTTATGCCAGCTGCAGCTGATGCAAAATTACAACCAGTTAGGAGTTCATCTCCATTTACGCTTGCACAAGGTGGGATGTAGTCGTTGAATCCAAGAAGTTTTGCTGTAAGAAATTAGAGGGCAGGAATCAGGATGATATATATATAAGAAGTGTGAACTTGTGATGGTGTAATTAATTTTTGAATGGTCCAAAATCTAACTATTGGCGTGAGATGAGATGAGATGAGATGAGATGAGACCAACCAGAGACAGAGGGTACCAAGTCTAAGTAAGTGCTGAATGCAATCCAACAAACTACAAAAGTCCGATCCCGTCTGTTCTGGTTTTGTTCGTATGTAGCTAGCTAGGAGCCTAGCTAGGATCTTAGATCCAGCATTAAATTAAATGAGAAAACTAATTCTGAAAAGGAGATTTTACAGTAAAGGTATATACTATACTATACTATACTATACTATACTATATAGAATACTTTTCTAATTAGTAAAAATGTAAAATTAATAAACAAGATTAAACAGTGTAACTCATCGTACATAATTATTTTCTTATGCAAGTAATTAATTAATATATGTGCATGCATGCCTTGATAAATATCCTGTAAATTAAGTTGGCATGCAAATTAATATTTAAGTTCTCAACGTGAAGAAAGTAAATTCGATCTGCATGTGGAAAAAAATTAAATGAATGCACGGGAAATTAATTATGTAGTGAATTCATCCATTAAATATGGCGGTGCTAGCTGTATAGATGTGGTCTCTCCCTCTCCCTCTCCTAATATATTTTTCCTCTAGTTAGGCAATTAATATTTTGAAGAAAAAAACATAGAAAAGAAATTTTTATTTATTACAACTTGCAAAATGCTCCTACAAAGAACAAAAATTGCCAAAAGTATTGAAAAGTAAACAACATTTCTAAATTTCCATTGCTTAATTACAAATCTTCCTTGCATATGCATGTTGAAGCTACTGAGCTTTAAGGCCTTTGCTGACAAAATTAATGTTCTTCGTTACAATAATTAATTACCACTAAGAGAAAATTAAAATGTTTTTTTTTTTTCTTTCATCTCATTAACAATTAACAAGTAATCTACAATTATAGATAGATATTAGACTATCAGTTCTGGTGCTCTCATAGTTAATTTTGTGTGAAAGTGGAATATTAATTGTATAACTGCCTGTGTTGTACCAGTAACATAACTTTTGTCGCACTATCTTCCAATAGTTCTCAACTTATCATGGTAAAATTGCTCAATTATATTTATGCACTACTGTATTATTTAGTTTTCTCTTTTATTTATAATAATTACTAGTTTAACTCAATTTTATATTGAATTAACATCGTGTCGTCAGTGATTTCTTTGTATTATTATTTTTAAAAAGTTTAACAATTATTTTTCAATGTTCATAATTGTACAGACAACATAATATTTATACAATGTAATTAAAACATTTAGGAAACTTTTTATTTCTTTTACAAAATTATTAATATTTTGGTATATTATTCATTTATTTGCACTATATTTCCAAAGTGGTGTGTTTTAAATGAATTATTCTTGAATCACAAACTTGCCATTACGTAATGAACTAACGAAAATTTATCAGCCATGCACATATATAAACGTACATACTAAAACAATGCAATGCAGGAAATCCAATTCTCTCAAAACAAATTAATCTTAATTATATTATACACAATCAGAATTTAGAGGTGAAACACTTATGCCTGATCCATGAATGCATGCATGAAAAGTTACTAACCATAAAAATATTTGAAATAAATGCATGAGGTATATACATTCTTTGATTGATTAATTGCACTGTTTAAGATCTTTTTTGCAACCTAGCTAGCTAGCTAGCTAGTTAGATTCTACAATTAATTAAAACCAATACAATACACTTTGTCAACATTAATTACTGTTCTTAAAATTCTATGCGCAAGACTGCAAACACATGCAAAAGTGTGCCTTAATTCCAAGCAAGATCAACAAATTAGCTAGCTAGCTAGCTAACATAAATTTTACAAAGATGAAGAGATGTTGAACTTACAAATGACATCGATGGTCGTCAGACCATTGCTAAACCTGCCAGTGGGCCCATCTGGAAAGTCAATACCGTAAGGTGGATAGTTTGCTCTGGCTAGCGATGCAATGTTATTGTTGTTGCCGTTATCAACTAGTGAGTCACCAAATATGAAGTAGCACGGTACTTGCGGTGCGGTTCGGGCTAGACCAAACCATGAGCACAGTGCAAAAAAGACCAAGAGCCTTAAGCCTTGCATCTCTCTTCTAGGTTTAAAGAAAAAATTAAAGAGAAGTTGGTGAGTGTAGATATATGAGAACAGTTGATATATTAATTGTATGGGGATCGATAGAGATGAGTGTGAATTGGATGTCTGAGAATGAGATCGAGGCACTTTAGGGATTGAAATGAAGATGCGGTCAGAGTATATATATATATATATAGGCACCAGAAGGTAAAAAAGTGTTTCTATCCTATCCGTAAATCATGCACAAGGTAAAATGAGTGAGGTTACGACAGATGGACTAGAGCTATGAAGTTTTTTTTATTAAAAAATTTCTCGTGCTATGAAATTTTTATCTATTTTTAAAGTTCACATAGTCGATCTGATCCATTAAACATGATCTCCATATGAAAATGTACTTGGAGATCAAATTTTAAGTTTTTTAATTTTTTTTTTTACTATTTATTAGACTGGTAGTAAATTACTGTTTTTCAATGGTCCATAATATTTAGATTAAGTGATTTTCTATCTATCTTAAAAAATACTAAAAAAGTTTTAAAAATGTAAAATATGATCTCCTAATACATTGATAATATCTAATTGTTTACAGGGGGCGGTCCAATTCTGGCATGATGTATGGTTTCACCACTCACCTCTGACCATTCAATTCCCACAATTATATGAAATATGTAATACCCCTAATATCACTGTGCAAGAGGTGTTTAACACACAGGGCAGGGGTGTGATATTCCGACGTGCATTGCATGGGGTTCTTCTCTTGGAATGGCAACACCTTCTCCAAATCTTAAAGACATTTCCTTTTTCATAGGGGCAGGACCAATTGGCCTGCAATGGGATTCTTCTGACCACTATTTTGTCAAATCTTTATATTTATTTCTAAATTTTCGTGGTATACCTAAACTACATCCTCTGTTATGGTGGAAGCTTCCTGTTCCCCCTAAAATTCGTGCCTTCATGTGGTTGATGCACCAAAATAAAATCTTAACCAAAATTAACCTTCGAAAGAGAGGCTGGCCCGGGGATGTCTCGTGTTCATTTTGTCACCAAACTGAAGATTCTGATCACTTGTTTTTTCACTGTTACTTTGCTAAACATATTTGGTTTTACATGGGACACTGTCAGCCCCTCTCCCCTAATTGGCATTCCATACAAGATGTGTACCTAAAATACAAAAAACGGCTTTTCTTGTTGTGATTAGTGGTGTGATTTGGGGTATTTGGATCACACGTAATGACAGGTGTTTTAATAATTCAATATTGCAATCGAGTCGTACTGTGATTCTTACTATTATCTCTCTTGTATCTTATTGGACAGGTAAAATGGCTGAACTGGTACAGCTGGCTAGCTGCAAATCACTGGCTCCCTCAGGATCTGGATATTGTGCCTCTCCAGGTTGCTTTCCTAGATGATGCTCAGCTTCTGCAATGGATATCTGAAGACTCGAACTCATCCTAATGATCTTACTCTAATAGTTTTTGCTTTTGTTATAACAGCCCTGATGTGGCTTAGCATATGATGTTAATTCCTGATTCTATTTTGCTTTAGTTATGCTGTGCTGCTGCTGTTGTTAGGCAGAGCTCATATGGTGTTTCTTTCCTTTTTGCTGTATTTTGAACTCATGTTTCATGCTTAATGAAACGGGCTTTATGTCTTTTTAAAAAAAAAAAATATCTGTTCTGATAGACGGTTTAAACTTAAAAAAATAGAATAGATTCATAACACATTAACCATTAATATTAACATAACCATTAAACTTGTAAATATTAATAACCATTAATATTAACATAACCTCACTCATGTGAAATTGATAGAATTGTTTGACTATTGATAAGGCCACGCATGCACTTACATGACACCGCGACCCCACATTAACAAAGTAAAGTTATAAAAAAAAAATGAAATTTGGGTCCAAGTAATTATATGTCCATGGAGGTGTCAAGAAGAGTTTTACATTTTTTTCAGTTTAAACCCTCCAGTTTTTGGTAAATTTATTTTCGTGTTTAGTTTTTTTTCTTTTTTATCGTTTCTTTTCTTTGATATTCAACCTGGTTGAAAAAGAGTAAGCTTTTGTACCAGGTTTGATATTGAAACCTTTTATTCAATAAATTAAATAAGGACTAGATCCTTATTTTTACTCAAAAAAAATGTCCATGGAGGTGTGTTTTAATTGGTTGGTAAGTAACAGTTGGGTGAGAACTGAGAAGGCAAAGGTGGGGTCTCTTGTATTAAATTTTCACGCAGATCTGAAGTACAATTTGTCGACTTTGTGCAACTTTGTCGTAATTTTCTCTCTCAAAAAAAACAAAATGTCACAATAATTGGTGATGAAATTGGAACTATATGCTGGAAACCGTACCAGAGCTGCTCAACACACGGTATATTATCATTTGTAGAACCTTTCCCTGTTTAGCAGGGTAGTATGCATGTGATTCTTTGTACAGTTGTACTGCATGATCGACATGATATAACAAGCACATTATTCTTTTCTTTTCTTTTCTTTTTTTCCGTTTTTTATTTAGATGCATGAGAGTGTGGGTGTCCTGTTAGATACAAGCACGGTATATATCTTCTTGCTGGATAGACCGATTTTTTTTATCAATATCCAACATTGAATAAAAATAATAGAAATGTCTACAATTTTTCAATGTTTTTAAAAATACTCAAACCGTCAGGATTTCTGACGGTCCATTTCTTTTCTCAACAGCCAGAAAACCTGGCAGTTTTTTTTTTTTTTTTTTTTCTGGAAACATACTATATAAAACATGTTTCTCTCTCCTCCCACTCACAATTCACTCAAATCCATTAGAAAAGAAAAAGAGGAAGAGAAAGAGGACGAGAAGAGGTAATTTAAGACGATTTCTGAAGCGATTTTTTGGTAATTATTTTAAAATATTATTTATTTATTTATTTAATTTATTTATTTAAATTTGTAACTTAATTTTGTAATTAGTGTATCACTTATAAATGTTTACCATTTACCAAAATGTAGTTTGTTGGCCAAACATGTTCATTTCACTACATTGTAATGGAAAATTTAAGAAAGATGCATATAAAGGGTATATTACACCAAAGATCTACAATATTCATTCTTAGTTAATGATGAAACCACAATTTGAAACTTGAAGTCTCTGGTTTATGGATACACTGATTATAAATCAGACAAGTGAAATATAGAATTGGTAACCCAAATAGACATAGGAAAGAGGATTCAGACCGTTACTTTTCCAAATTGCTAATACAAACAGAGGATGTATGGAAATCCATGTATGGATTGTTAAAGGCGAATGGATGTATGATGATGGACCTCTATGTAAAGAGAGTTCCGGTTGAGTCAGGAGTTGAAAATTTTGAATTTAGAGTTTATGACCAAGAGGTAAGAGGTCAAATTCTAAATTCAAGGAATTATGATCAAGTTAGAATAGATAAATGGTTGCTGTTGAGTGTTGATAAAACTAGAAGACCTGTTTATTTCTTTTCTTTAATTTTATCTCATGAAAAAATAATTCATAAAAAACAAAATCATAGCTAGCTATATAGAACCAATCTTTGATCTAGGTATAAACAATGTTATATATAAGAAAGATTACAGGTTTAAAAACTGAATGAATGATTCCTTGTAAATATTAGACATTTGAGCAATTTGGCCACCAACTTCTTCTTAAAGAAGAAGAAGATATCATCATAGATTGTCCTAATATGTAATTTACTGTTATTTCTCTTATGATCAACTGTCTTTTTCCTTTCCCCTTTTAAATTTGTAATCATTTTGTTTTGTTTTTTCATATATAATATTATCATACACCGTTCGATTGTTCCTACATATCCTATGTACCGATATAGCATATCGTACCCTATAATTATATGCGTTGTTGTATCATTTCTTGCATGCCCAATATACTTTCGTACTTTTTGAGAAAAAAATAGAGGTCATGCCTTTATTTTATATAAACTGCAATTTGTTACATTGGAATTTCAAGGATATGGAAAATCTGAGAAAAGTAAAGAAGAAAAACCGAAAAAAGAAAAGAGGGAGGACAATAAAAGAAAAAAGAAAAAGAAACCGTTTGTTTAGATTCAACAAAGAAGATGCAATTTTGCCTTGGAAAGTGCTAGAAATAGAGCGTACTTTCATTGTCAAAGGGATGGTGTGATTAATCTAGGCCCAAAAAGCCTTGAATTAAAATTTCATTTCTGTCTTTTATGAGAGCTTGGATGAAAATTATACAGCCTCAAGTTGTCTATTCCAAGAATTAATGAATGGGCCGGGCCTATTAAGTAATGAGCTGACAAATTAATAACGCCTCAAACACTTAAAAGCCCATATATATTTTTTTTTTCGGTGTGGTCTAAGAAATATCTGGACTAAGAGTAGGTGGATATTAAGTAATAAGAGCAAAACTAGGGTGTGATGTGCTCACACCGTGAGCGCACCTCCTATAGAGCGCATTTTTAAAGTTCAAATGGTCGATTCGACTCTTCCAACGTGTTCTTCATATTAAAATGTGCTTGGAAACCAAATTTTACATTTTTTGGAAATTTTTTACTATTTTTTCAAAATCATTTGATTAAACTAAGCAATAATTTTACATTTGAAAAACAAATGATTTTGAAAAAATAGTAAAAAATTTCCAAAAAATGTAAAATTTGGTTTCCAAGCACATTTTAATATGAAGAACACGTTGGAAGAGTCGAATCGACTATTTTACATTTGAAAATGCACTCTATAGGAGGTGCGCTCACGGTGTGAGCACATCACACCCTAGTTTTGCTCAAGTAATAAACACATGCAATTTTGAGAAAAAAAAAAAAAAGTTCGTACATAACCATCTAGTTACTTAGGAATTAAATTTTTCAACTTTAAATATTAAAAAAATTGTTAATTTTTGAACTTGGGAATTTCTCACACAGATAATGTTGTTTTTATCACTTTACTGATTTTTGAAGTCTTGAATATTGTTGATATAATTATTTATAATGAATGCATCTTCCTGTGTGATCTTTAATTTGTAGCTATTTGTGATGATACAATTAAGCTTCCCATTAATAATAATTAGTGCGTTTGCAATGATAAAATAAAAACAAGTGTGGGTTTTCTATTTCTTGCCACTTTTCCCAACTTGGTAGCCACTTTATCCAAAAGAAATGGAATTAAGGAGATGCTCTCCAAAAGACAAAATGACAACCAGACTGACACCCATCACAATTTAATTTCCCCTATTTACTTTTGCATATAATGCATGTCATGTGTTGACCAACCTTTTTTTTTTTTTTGGTTTTTCATCTCGCCTTTCCTTTCCTTTCCTCTCCTTTACTTTCCTTTCCTTAGGCGGTGTGCATTGAAACTTCTTGATTTTGTCCACTAACTAAACATAATATCCAGAGCATATCTTCACCCAAATTAAAGGGAGCGACCATTCAACATCACTAACCAATGCTATCACAATTATCACAATACACATTTCTTATTGTTTAAGCTTTTCTATAAAAAAGCAAAAAAAAAAGGAGAGCATCATGATGACTAGAATATAACTAAATTTAGAAAGCATGCAACTATATCTAAAGTTCCTTTAATTAATATAACTAGAATAAGATTTAAAAGGAATTCAGTTTTTGTAATGAAGATAATATATCAAAATGCTGATATTTTAAATAAATTTCATAAATTATGTGGATAATACACAAAGTTGCAAAATCCACAAAAAGTTGCAACTATTCATAAAGTTTGTAAGAGCTAATAAATTTGTATATTTGTTCAATAAAATGTTGAAAATTACAAAAAAAAAAAAAAAACATGAATAATTAGAGTATGATTGTTTTAAAAATAATTGGACCAGTAAATACATAATTTCTTTATATATGTTTCGTATGTGGTGTGTTTTAAGTAGGAAAAAAGCCCCTATTAGTAGAAACAACTCCTTGGAGTTAATGTCCTACACTTAGAAGTAGAAAAAGAGAAAATATAGTAGCTTAATTCTTTGTTGCCGTAAATAGGAATATTTAGGTTAATTTCTGGCTCATGGACAAGTATTAGGTTATATGTCACGTATAACTGTGAATTTTTTTTATGATATAATCACTTGAAATGAGTTTAAAATCGATAAAAGAACATCTATGATGCATACAACATGCTTTAAATGCATTACTACTGCTTATGTTGCGTAAAAAAATATTTAAAATTGGAAAACCGATATAATATATATTCATCCAAGTTATATCGGAGTACATCTTTAAATTTTGATGATTTAATCACTTAAAACGAGTCCTGAATTAATAAAAAAAAAATATAGGATAAATGAAACATGGTTGACATATATACATGTTATGCCACAAAAAAAAGTTGACTTCAGCATGTTGTAAGCATCATAGATGTTTCTTTATAAATTACACACAAATTTCAAGTGATTAAATCATCAAAATTAAGTTATTTTCAAATATAGTTTAATACTTGAACAGATCTTAACTAGATAAGTTCCCAACTTATGAATTACTTTTTTCACAACATAAGAGGTTGTAATGTATTTGCAACATGTTTCATTCATCTTCATGCCGAAATTTTTATTTCTACCATAATAAAAATAAATAAATCAAAACATCTCAATTTTTGAGTAATTCGAAGAATACCCAGGCTGCTCAATGGTATAGCGGCCCCAAAGACTGGGGGCCGCTCAATGGCTCTGTGCCCCCCACCCCCCTTTTCGAGTAAACAGATTGATAAGCATTTATAGTTTTGATTTTTTTTTTTGTTGGTTTTGTTGTATTTAGATAAAAAGTTAAATATAAGTCTATTTATTTGTTTAATTTTCAGCAAAATACGTTAAATTAAGTATATTTTGCATCAAATAATAATCTAAAAATAAATATAAAGAAGTCATAAATAGAAAAATATAATGCATATGTTCTCACGAGTACAATAAAAATACGTATAATAAACTTAAAATAAACAATGTTCTTACCAATACAATTAAAATATTCAATACAATAAAAACATAAATTTAACTCCTAGATAAACATCCAATTCATTGATTGCCTCTCAATCTGCAAATTTACAAATAAATAGTGACTGTTAAATCTAATTGTTTCAATAATTTTTTTAAAGTTGAAATTGAATAATAAAATAAACTAACTACCTTGTACATCTCGAGCAGCTCTGTTATGTCTTTCTTGTGTATCTCGGTCGGTTTGGTGTCCTCTTCTCCTCTTATTCAGTACGTCCATCAATTGCGGAATCCTGTTGTGTCGTCCTCTACCCAAAGTAACATTTTTGTTTCTGGAACAAGGGCATGGCCCTCGTGTTCAGGCCATTTTGACTGATTGTCATTCACCCCTCCATGTGCTGATTAGTATCTGGATGTGGTAGTAGTGACTTACAAAGTTGTCAGGGTTGATGCCTCAAAAATGGCATACAGACAGAATATGAGAACAAGGTATTATGTCTAATTGAGGCTTCCGGCATGTGCATTCCACCGTGTTATTCTCCCTGATGACCACTGTATATTCGAAATTGGCCTTGGTAAACCGGTCAGAATCATCAGGCAGGAAAACGTGAACTCTCTCTTGTGTGGAGGTTACCTTGAACTCGTTGTAGTTGCCAAACCCCGCAAGCGTCTTCATAATATTTGACCTCTCGAACCGTTTATTAATAAGCTAAGAACAATTAAAAAAAATGAAGAAATAATTTTTTTTAAATGAAGTTATTAAAAATAGATGAAGAAAAAACTAAAAATAAAAATACCTTATGCACACGACACGCGAACTATTGCCCTTGTCTTGCTTCAAATTTCGTTTTAGTGACTTTAACCCCATTTGTAGTATAATTCCCCAAACGGTAAAATGAGATACAGACCGTTTATTTTAATCTAATAATAGAACTGTGGAGTAGGTCCGATATCTATCGGACCTACTTTAGGTTCGATAAAGTAGGTCTAATGGGCTCCAGAACCGTTTGATCTGCTTTAATATATGTGCGCATTAATATATTTATGCACGATTGCACTAATTTTTGTGCGCACGGATCTTATAGCGGATCGGAAGGTTCTGGAGCCTATCGGACCCAAAAGTAGGTATGATGCCCATGGAACCCCTATTTTTATTAATTGAAAATAAATAAATAAAATATCGAAATAGGGATAGAATTTGGTGAAATTTCAAAATATAGAAAGAACGGGATGGTAGCTAATCACGTCTCTGACCATGCAAAGTCGCTAATTAAAAAAAATATTCCTTGACGGGATAGTCCATCACGTCCAGTATTGTCGTTCTTTCTAACCCAAAAAGAATGAATAGACGGGATGGACTATTCCGCCCAGAATTGTTTTTCTTTCAATTAGCGAGTTTACATGGTTAGGGATGAGATTAGCTGCGGAATAAGCCATTCCGTTCTTCTTATATTTCGAAATTCCACCAAATCATACCCCTATTTTGATATTTTATTTATTTATTTTCTATTATTAAAAAGAAATTGGAACCTACTCTGGTCTCCTTTAATAGATAACTGTGTAGGAATGTTGGAGATGGATAGTATTAATTTATGTCAACTTTGTGAAAGAGTTAGATTGGTGATCTCTTAATAGCAGTGTTCTAAATAGCGCGCTATAGCGGCGCTATAGCGCCGCTATAGCGTTTTTGGACCCCAAACGCTACGCTATGACATCAAAATGCGCTATTTGCGCTACGGCCGCTATAGCGACCGCTACAGCGCTATAGCGGTCCGCTATTCGCGCTATTTGCGCTATACAATATGGGTTTTTTTTTTTAAAGCAATTTATATGGGTTTTAAATAAAGATAAAAAAAATCTCAAACCGAAATTGAATTTGTTGCTACTTGCTACAGATAAATCAATTTGAAATTGGGAATAGAAATTGAAATTTGAATAGAAAAAAAGTCCAAATCGAAAATAAAATTTGAATAGAAAAAAAAATTATGTCATGAATCATGATACTTAAGATATTTTTAATAGGAAAAATCGATAGTTTATGATATTACTATGGATATTTTGAACCGCAATTTGAACTTTGTACTGGTTCAATATGAATATTATAATTTCTTAATTACTTTGGTGTTATTTATTGTTCTATGAGACTTTAGATAATATTGATATTTAGTACAAATATTAAATATACGAAATGTAAAAAAAAAAAACGCTATTTGGAATAGCTTCCGCTATAGCGACGCTATTCGCTATAGCTTTTTTTTTAGCCTTCCCGCTACGACGCTATAAACGCTATTTAGAACCTTGCTTAATAGTTAATACTGCTGAGTGGTGAGAATCTGGGATGGATAGCAGCCGGAAGCTTGAAGGTGAAAGAAAGGTCGTCTGTTAATAATCGACGGCAGATCGTGACTGTACCCAAGATCTCGTTTGTTTCACCGACCACTGCCAAAAGAAAATATATATAGAAAAAGAGGCTTTTTTAATAATTCGATGCTTTTTTTTTTGTCTCTTGGGAGATTGACGGGATAGAATCCAAATTCGATTCTTTCCAACTTTTCATCAACTTAATTTGTTATGGTGCTTCTCGTGTGGTTGTTTGTGCAGTTGGTTTGTTGGACTTAATTTCCAGCAAATAAATAGTTTTATTTTCGAATCAACTTTTAATTTCAGTACATCTTCAAATTATTTTTGAAAGGACAACATCATATTAATCTTGTATCATTCATTAAATTCACTAAATTTTAATAATTATTTTTTTGTAAACATTCAATATGTAATGAGAAGTTATTTAATTGCACACAAAAATAACAAATTGTTTTCGAATTATATATATTGACGTTATTATGATTTCTTACCTTGTCGAATTATTATTTGCCAGTCATTCATTAATTTGTTACTGTATTAATTAATCAACCGTACGTCTCTCTAAATCTCTCTCATCTCTAAAAAACAAAACTTTTCATATTTCTGAACCTAGCTAGGGCGAAGATATATATATATATAGTCGCCTTCTTACATGCATCTAACACTATTTATTTTAAATTCCTTTTTTGAGGAGCGAATCTACAATCTAAAAATGGAATGAATTGATGTCCGTTACTTTAAAGTTAAAATTAGTTTGCACACTATTATCTTTTCTGAATAATGATGCTATTCTGAACAGTGATCGATCCCAATAAATATTTTACTATTCTAATAGTGGAGAATAGAGTTGTCCCCCTAACACAGCTCAAACATGGAATAGCAAGAACAGCGAAAAAACCCAAACTTCTTTTCCCTTTTTTAATTCTTACTTTCACCTACCTACCGTTGAAAAAAGAGAGAAAAAAAAAATAGATGCTATGAAGGAGAGGAGACAAACTCAGATCTCCGACATTTTTATTAATATCCAAAGTTAAACCGAAATTAATAAATATATTTAGCTCCTCTGGATTTCAATAAAAATATTCCTACTGGCTATTAAATGGCCGGTTTTGAATTTTTTTGCCTGCCGGCCATTTAATGGCCGGCACCCTCAATTTTTTTATTTTTTTATTTTTAGAGACACTATAAAGAACAATATGTTGAAATCTAATACTAAAAATTTGAATTTTTATTTAAATTATTTGTTAGGTTACTCCTTTTGATGTATAATTAGCATATTTATACTATAATACGCTAAAATATTTGAAATTATGTTAAATTACGTTGAATTACACTAAATTACATTAAATTACGCTAATCCATAGAAAATCACACACTTTCTCTTTTACTAGAAGGTTGGTTTGTAGAAAATGAAAGTACTTGATAAATAATGGATGAAAACATCACAAGTATTCACCATGTGACACAAACGAGTTCACCGTAAATATTGAGGCTTAGAGCAATGATGCTTAGAATAATGAAGCTTAAGAGTTTAAGCTGTGCTAAGGATGAGTTATACGGCTGACAAAAGGTTAGAGCAATGAAACTTAAAGTATATAAATGTGCTAAGGAGAAGCTCTAAGGAGGCACTGTGTTGTAAGCCTGAGTGCTCTAAGTCTATCTAAGGCACAACTGTTTGGCCAACTTAAACAGCTAATTATAAGGATACTAAAGCCTCATTACCGAACACATACACAGAACTTTAATTAGGCATCTAAGATTGGAGACACTCTTGGTGATGGATTGCGAGATCTAGCTGTAAATATTACAAGGCAGCTGTAAGGATCGATCGATGGATCCGTTGTTGATGGTACAAGGCACTGTAAAGGATAAAATAATTAAACAGGTCAACTCAATACACGACTATGTTGTCTTGAATGGAAGGTTGCATGCATACGACCAAACATAGAATTTTGAGAAAAAAAAAAAAAACACAAAGTTTGATCACCACATAAATATGGCCGGAATTAATATAATTTGTGAACAAAATTTATCTACATGTCACTTCGTTGCGAACATGATATAAAGTCTTTTGTAAAAGTATTGGTTGGATTTAAAAGATGAAATATACATTCTTTAAAACATCATTTCTTTGTTTTTCTTTGCCACAAGCTAGCCCGGAGACAGCAAATGAAGAATGAGGCTATGGTACCATGCATAGTGCTGATTGCTTCGTACAGTCTAACATGATCTTAATATGAAAATGTGCTTGTAGATCAAATTTTACATTATTTATAATTTTTACTTTTTTTGTAGATGGATAGAAAATTACTTAATTTAAAATTCTAACTATTCAAAAGTAATGATTTAATTTCTACTTATCTAACAAAATTAGTAAAAAAAACATAAAATTTAGTCTGCAAGTACATTTTTACAGAGAGAATATGTTGAACAGTTCAGACGACTATTTGAACTTTTAAAATGAAAATACTAATACATAGTATAGACTAATCCATGCTATGCATAGTAACATAGCCGAACTCTAAAATTAATATAAGTTGGAACGCCATATATATTTGTTTTATTTTTTCGAATTTGTAAATTATATAAATTAACATTAATTGAACTGCTTGTCATGACACATGAATAATGCTCAGCAAAATCATGCATATAAATTATTTTGATAAAAAAAAGTGATGCTATATGGTACTTTGCAAACCGTATATTAAGCCGTTAAATTCATATCTTTATTTTTTTTTAAGTTTAAATAATTGATCTAAACTACTTGATATGATTTTCATATGAAAATATACTTAGAGACCAAATATTATATTTTCTAGAAACTTTTTACTATTTTTTCAGATATGTAGAAAATCATTATTTTCGGATGGTCTAGAATATTAGATAGGATTAATTTTTTAACCTATCTGGAAAGAAATATAGTAAAAAAATATAAAAAATATAAAATTTGTTCTCATATGTTTGAACTTTAATTCAAAACAAAGATATATGAATCCAAAGCACCATTGTTCATTAAAAAAATATTGTATTGATCAAATAGAATTTGATCTGTAGATAGATTAGATCTGATTATTCTGTTCTCTATTTTTTTTTTAACTCAAGCAGTAGGTTTAAATTTCATCTAGCAAGACATATCTTTTTATTCTTGGATTAAAAAAAATAGGTGATTTTTCATTATTTTTTTCATTTTGATTGGAATGGATTTCTATTTTTTTTTTTTTATCTCTCTTTATTTTATCTAAAATAGTGAAATGGAACTTTCTTTATTAAAATTAATGAAGGGAAGGAAATATTCTTGGAATTCATTCTAATGTGGTTCATTAAAGAGTTATGCGTATATATACAGATTTGATCATCCGTTTGTAAATTAATCTTACTGAAATATTTGATCCGTTTCAATTTTGGATCAATAACCTCCATAAAATAATTTGCTAGCTAGCTATTATAGTATTACTGCATATAACCAAAAAACAAAACAATGATATATTTATATATGTATGTTATGTAACCTCAGAGTACAACTTGGGTGATCAATGTGAAATACAACAAGCGTTAATTAATTAATTCTCTAGCTAGTGCGCGCATTGCCCTTGTATGCTATGCTATGCAACGTTAGATTTGTTTTTTCACTTTAATTATATCATAGTTGGCCAACATAAAACCAAGGGAACAAGCTAGCATGATATCTTCAACTTGCATGCAATAACATTATAATAATATTGACTAATTAATTAAGCTCCGTAGACCGTAGCATAGCAAATATATATATATATATATTGTTTTTGAAAAATAACGACAGACATAATTGCATGCGCGCAGTTGATGGAGATTCCCATCATTTCTATATATGATAAAGTTTCTCAGGACCAAACTATGTATCATGGTTGGTTTCAAAAGAGCCTCGATCTCTTGGAGATCTATATGTAAGATCGATGCATGCAAAGTGGAACAAAGATTCGTTTGGATATATAGATGTAATTATATGTATGTATGTATGTACGGCTCGATTGATATATATATATATATCATGACCAGACTAGACTAGACTGGATGTACCATGGACACGTGTCGATATAAAAATCAAGAGACAATGTGGCCCAACATTTTAATTTATTTCACATGTGATATATCCAGGATTCCATGAAATGTAAGATAAGTCTAGCTTTGCAAAGTGATTTGGAAGCTGTTATTACTAGTATTAGCAATAAAGATGTATATATATATAGCACTACCTAGGTAGTTAGTGGTCCTAGCTAACAAATCAATTGGCATCTTATCTTGCTTGCTTGAGGTTTACATAAAGATAAACCATGAATTAATTAGGTTGTAAATTTAATATTATGCCTAAGGTTTACATGGATCGAGAGAGAATATTCATTGAATAATTAATGCTAAACTAATGCATGCATGCATGCATGTTGTTGCTATTATATATGTACATCCTAGAAACATTAATTGGTTCATGGTTTTCCGATGACTGCTTGGTTCATAATTTGGACTTTTGGAGTATTAATCAACATTTGTATATATATTAATTAAACTTAGGAATTAATTACTTATTTTTTTTAATTTAAACTGTCAATAATTTGAACAGTGGGCTAGCTCGGCTTATTCCAGCTAAACGCTAAACCTGACAACCTATTTCAGACACTTAATTAATTGGAGGCATAAACAAGAAATATAATTTTAAAAACCTCTACTAGATCTCTCATATCTCATATATCATGGCTAGCTAGGGGGTAAAGATTCTAATTAACAGAGTAGTTTTAGCTTCATGTAGCACACGAATCATAAGCAACACTTCTATATATTCTATAGTTATAGTCCATTCAAAATTGCTATATTTACCTTGGCTAAGGGTATAAACAACAACTTAATTTGGAGGCATTTTGCTACAACAAAATTTATTGCACTCAGTTTTACTATGATCGAAGTTGGGATGCCACCTTGGTCATGATTTTAGAAATCCACTGAAGCAACAAAGGTATATATGCATGGAAACTACCAAAGTATTATTTTTAAGAAAATGTTGTTGAATATCAAAAGCAATTATATATTGATAGGGCTAGCTATATCCTTGTAATATCTAATCTAGCTAGCTTCATGCATGCATGCACATCCACAACAATAGCAAATTAAAGACAGCCAAAATTATAATATCTTAGAATATCTATCTTATCTATTTATTATTATTATTATTATTATTATTATTATTATTATTATTATTATTTTAACCACCCAACCATGCATACCAGCACACAATATATATGATACCAGCATTATCATTTACAAATCTACAACAACAAAAGAGATGCTAAATCAATGGCCGAGCTTTTCTTTCTTCAACCATAGCCTTCTGTTACCCTCTCAATAAAACTATCCTTTTATACATAGAGTTATAGACCCCAAGCAATTAAATCAAATCGGCCCCGCCATACTAAAAGGACCCCGGAAATGTTGCTGCTGCATCAGCTAGGTCCTTCAAGAAAGATACCACGTTGACGTCGTCTGATGAGTTTAAGAGATACCTCGCATTGGAGCGCTTCCTATTAACAGCACATGAAAAATAGTTATCTCCATTCAGATCAAGAACTGAGGATCCTTCTCGCCAAGACACCGAATCCTGTGTAGTCTGCCACGCATTCGGTATCGGGGCTCTCTGTCCAGCTGAAGCCCGCTTATCTGAACCGGACCCAGTTTGGGACTTCTTACTTCCAGATTGGGAATTAGCACGCGAAGAGTTGCGGCTACTGGACGCTTTCCCGGTTGGCTTTCGGTTATCGGTTGCAGATTTGGTGGAATCTGGTCCTTTACCTTTGGATGCATTTGACGGCTCAGATGGGAGCTCGGGCTCAAAGAATGTATATATGTCCTCATCCTACAACCATAACAAATACATTAATACGGGATCCAGGTTACTCAACTACTTGGTCAAAAGAAAAATAAAAAAGAAAAAGTTAGTGAGCAAACCTTTCCAAGGAAGTGACCAATACAGAGAACATAGTCAATTGGAGTTATCATGCTTTTGCTATGGACAATCTCTCCTAAGATCCGATCTATTGCGGCACCCTAAAATTATCAAATAACATTTGACAAAGATTAAGACCCTTACAAGAATAAAAAACTATCCTACAGTTCTAATATTATTATTAAAATGTTTTAAACAGGAAACAGCATACCTTGGTGACACCAACCGAACGCACCTCGACAGAGCGGCTACCTTGAACGACATCAACAGCCGCATTAGAGATAGGCCCCGTCCACAGATGCTGCAGCATATCTCTAGCTTGGAGCCTGCCGAACTCCACATCTACGTGTACAAATTTACAAATGTACAAGACAAAGTTAAATTTCTCCAATATGTTTGCCAAGGAGAAAGATCCATAGAACTTACCAGCATATTTGTAGTTCCACACAAAGGATGTTTCGCGGTGCTCGAAATGAGACCTTGGTGTTCTTTCTGTGAAGTACTCAAAAACATGCTGTAAAGAAAATCACAAAGTTACTATTATTAGTTCAACAGACTACCAAAACATATTTACATCGGGAAGTTCAACGCAAACAAAGAACCAAAAGCAAATCCTTGTAAGTTAAAAAGTAACCTTAACACTATCGACCCAATCCATGTTTAGATGCTCCGGCATTGTTGTCATCCACTCACCATCTGTTGGCCGCAAAAACATCCCATTTTCGGCTGCCAACCACATGTTGAACTCTCCAAAATTCTGTTTGAAATAACTACATTAGCAAACTAAAATGAAAATAGGTATAATAAGCAAAACTTTAGGCGAATATTACATCATCCAATACGCTTCTGTCGCTCCCACTCAGCACAATAACTGTTGTTTGTTTATCTTCACATAGAACTGACAGGGGACCTTTTAAGTCAGGGTGCAATTTCAGCTCCATTTCCTTTATTTGATCACCGCCTCTTCTCCCAGATGACTCAACTGGTTCTGTTAATGTCGCATTAAACCCCTAGTTTATACAGGGCATAAAATAAGTTTATATATCTAACCATCAAAAGCTTTCTTGCTGATGTATTAAAAACTGAAAGAATGGTACCAAAATGATCAGCCTGTTCTTCGATTGAAGATAGCGATCAATGGTTGTCTGAGTAGGAAGAACAGGTGGGACCTGCCTTGTTCTCAGCTGTGCCTCAACAATTGTGTCATTCAATTCACTACAAGATGAAAATGACACGTGTAAATCTTGGTATAATTCTGTCCTGCAGAGAGAAAAGGCCTAAAATAAGATTCTCACCTGACAAAAGTCTCGGCCCAGTCTTGTGCAGTGTGAGTTGTAACATGTGCATAGTTATGCCTATGCCGTTTCTCTCTCTCCTCCGATGGCATATTCAGCGCATGTGCGATAGAGTTTGCTACTTCAGTAATATTCCATGGATTGACCAACAGAGCACCGGCACCAAGAGACTGTGCTGCTCCAGCAAACTAAAGACCAAATAAAATGCATTGATATCATAATTTCTATGCAAATTATAGTAAAAGAATAATGAATGATTAATTCCATGTAATTACCTCACTTAATATCAAAACACCCTTCTTCGACCCTTGACAAGCCACAAATTCATAGCTTACAAGATTCATCCCATCTCGCAGGGATGTCACGAGAGCCACATCTAACAAAATAAATAGCAAGGCACTTTGTTGTTAAAGAATATACTGTGTGATTGTTTTCTTTTAGATATATGGAAAACGAAGTACCGGTCACAGCATAAAGAGCACATAGAGCGTGAAAGTCAAGTGAGCGATCCTGAAAAAAAGTTAATTTAATTATTAGCAAAGTGCATTGAATTATTTGGAGGGGTAGAATGGGAATTATTTGCAATATAAAGGGTTGCAAACTATGTACCAGGTGATGTATCGGAACAGCTGTCAATGTTCCAAATCGGCCATTGATCCGCCCAACAATTTCATGCACTTGGCTCGTCAGTTTTTGATCTGGTAAAATAATTCAAACATGAAAATAGAAGAATGTCGGATGTGTTATCTAATCATGTCACTACCACTAATACAAAATCACCAAAAAGTAGATGAAATAAAGACACCAAATTTCAGCATTGACCCTGAGCATCAATTATTATGCTTAAAAAAATTTAAGACGTCACATTTAGGTACTGACCACATATTTCAGTCACTGTATTGCCCATGGTCTCATTAGTTGCTGATCTGGAATGCGTCAATGGGAGAATAAACCTCAATCGAAATATGACTTGGGAACTTTACAATCAAATAG
This sequence comes from Carex parvula, assembly GCA_025461045.1. Taxonomy (NCBI): domain Eukaryota; kingdom Viridiplantae; phylum Streptophyta; class Magnoliopsida; order Poales; family Cyperaceae; genus Carex; species Carex parvula. The sequence continues at coordinate 190,692 of JAJGRW010001054.1, read as the reverse complement.
ACCTGGGCCATTCTTTATGGACTGATTCTGCAATGTACTCAATGTACAATAATCGGATCATTACTCACATTCAGGCACATCTGTTCTGGTTGGCACAGCAATTTGTAATAAAACTACTTTGTCACGCCAATTGGCATTCTCCTCCAGAAACTTCTCAAATGCCAATATCTTTTGGGGTATGCCTTTGATCATGTCGAGCCTGTCCACACCCAGCATCACCTTTTATTGCATTCACTCATAAAAGTAAAAGTTAGATTTCTCTTCCAAAAAAAGCAACATAAAGATTTTTTTTTTAAAAGCAGCATATGATAATTAAAAACAAATTTGTATGTCTCCTTACCTTCCGTCCAGCGAACCGTTGGGTAAGTTCTTGCACGTGCTTTTTAACAGCTGGCAGATCTAGAGCTCTCTTGAATCGGTCGGAGTCTATCCCGATTGGAAACTGAACAATTTGCCTCATATGAGTAATGCACATACAATTTACAAGATTGCCCTTATTATTCTTTTGTTATTTTGATTTGTTTCTTTCTCTTTAATATCTTAATGATATTGGGTACAGATAAGGTAAAGGTTGCGGAAACAAAAGTAGTAGGATGGCATAAAAATATTAAATAATCAAATTGGAAAGTAGAAAAGAATTTGAAACTTACCGCTGCCACCCTGGTGAGCCGGCCTTGATCTTCCACCCCTTCAGGTGTACCTTCAAGACCCAGAATTCTCGTACAAGCACTCACAAAATGCCTCGCATAATCATATGTATGGAACCTACACAAAATTTCAATTACTCCAAACAATCAACGCCACAGGTTATGTTCATCAAATATCACATCAGCTGGTACATGGACAAACCAGAAGGCTATTTAAGATGCTCTTTCATTATTTATTATTATCACTATGCTAGAACTAGTAACAAAAACAAAATAAGGTAAACTATACCAGTACAGCACCTTTACCACCCCTGACCCATCTACAACCCAAAAGCCAACAAAGAAAAAGCACTCACCCGACCAAATCGGCAGCAAGAACAGACCTAAGCAGCTCAGACCGGGACGGTAGAGTGCGGTAAATCTCTGATGAGGGAAAAGGTGTGTGCAGAAACCAACCAACTTTCATCTTGCTGTTGTGATCTTTCAAGCACTTTGGGAGAAACATAAGGTGATAGTCATGGCACCACACCACATCCCCTTCCTGGTAGTGCTGGTTGACAACGTCAGCAAACATCTGATTTGCACGCTTGTAAGCATTGAACTGGGATTCGAAGTTGCGCGTTGTAGCGAGCCGGTCCTCTTGCGGTAGGCCCAGGTAGTGGAACAAAGGCCAGAGGATATTATTACAGTAGCCGTTATAGTACTGGTGCACGAGTTCTTCGTCTAGGAACACTGGGATGCACCTCTGTATTTGAAAAAAAAAAGGTATGTTCTATTTACAAAAAGGCATATGCGTGTAGTCTGGCATATAAGCTATACCTGACAAGAAATTTGGTAAAAAGATAAACCGAGTAAAAAAAAAAGTAAGTCAAGATTATGATCAGGCAGTCCGTATAGTTCTTTTGGAAATCAATAATCATTTGCCTAGTCATCAATTTTTCATTAAAAAAAAAAAATCGTTCTAGTTTGCTTCTTGTAAATAACTTGCCTTCTCGGCTAATGCTCTGACAAGTGCTCGTTGCCCGACTTCGTCACTTACATTGACTCCAGCCCACCCAATCCATTTAGCATCCACATCTTTTACACCTGATTGCACAAGAAGCAAAAATATAATTGCTTGAAGAAAAACATAAAAAGAAACAGCTCCTTACTCTGTTTTGCAACAATCAAACTTCAGGAACAATGATTCCAATTCAACTGCAAAAGCACATTTAGTGTTGAACGACAAAAACTATTCTTTATCAAACATATATATCAGGAAACCAGTCTTGGGATAACAAACTGGTACAAATAAATTATAGGACAACATAAAAGGAAAGGAAGCAAAAAAAATGGAAATGAATTAAACTGACTAGAAACCGCACCAAGAAGAGCGCTCACGAGACCACCGGCACTAATCTCGAGGGACCATGAATCCTCTCCTCTTCTGACAGCCGAAACAGGCAGACGGTTGGCTACGACAAGTAGCCGTTGCTTCATACCCCTCATAGTTCCTAGACGCCTGCCAAAGTAACCTTCCTTCAGACCCGCTTTTAACCCCATAGTTGAATTGATACTACTAGGAGAGGTGCTAGTACTATCATCAGAGATTGTATTATAATTCTCCCAATCCGATTTAGTCGGTGTTTCAGGCACCAAGTCAGGAGGTTCAGCCTCCATGTTCAGGTCAGAATCATCAGTGCTAGTACCGTTGTCAGTACCGTTACCAGTGCGGTTGAACCGGCGTAGCTCTCTTTCTTTGAGCAGCCTCTCAACCCTGGATGGGCTGCTACAGTTGTACTTGTTTGCTGACATGCTCTGTTTCTTCTCCTCAATTCTCATGCAGCTAGCTGTACTTGGTTAGTCACTGTAGAAGAGAAAATAGAAACGAAAGAGGGGATTAAAAGCCACACACATAAAATACTAGGAACTAGGAAGGAACAAAGTATGGCGTGGCGGGGCCCCCGTGTAAGGAAGACATGTACATGCATCCTACATCACATAAATCTAAGGCAAGGCGGTGTCTCCTATTAAAAAATAAAAATACTAGAGAGGAAGGAGAAAAATTGATAATACAACTTGCGAAGGGATTGATAAAATTTAGGGATGAGAAGGGGAGAAAAGGGGATTGCATGAATTTTTTTCATGAGATATGCAGCATATCCAGCGTACTGTTCAAAATTAGAAAACAGAAAAGTGGGGCCCGATCGAGTTTAGTTTAAATTAGTAGGAAAAAAATAGGAAAGAAGAGAGGAGGAGATGGGGAGGCAAATAAGAGATAAATAAGGGTTGCAAGTGAAAGAAACACTTCACCGATTAAGCTGAGCACCGATCAGAGAAGAGAGCTCTCTCTCTAAAGCGAGAAGAAAGAAAGAAAGAAAGAAAGCCTTTGGTGGCTCGAACCAGGACATGTAAGTGGCATACGCCTATTTATAGCCAGCCGCTCTTGTACTCTTCTCTCTCTCAAGTCTCAAACTCTACGCCGTGGCTTCATAGGCTCACACAGAGGCAAGTCTGTGTCTGTGTAACTGTAACACACTAACACTCTCCTCGCTGGCGTACGCTGGGGCTGGGGCTGGGGCTGGGGTGACTGAAACAGGGGGACCCACATTCTGAAATAAAACAGCTGTGCGCCATGCGGTTCACGGGGACCCGGTCCAGGTAGGAATCCGGAGTGGGGTTAAAACTTAAAAGGAGTGCAGGGAATTAAAAGAGGGTGAATTAGCTGGACTCCATGGCATTTAAAAAGCATGTATATAATCATAATAATGGGAATTGTATTGTATACACATTTATTATCTCTAATTCGGAAATGGAATCCAAGCTGGGAGGGGGAGGGGGAGGGGGAGGGGGAAGAGGAAGAGGAGGCAGCATCAGCATCAGCATCGCAGAATCACAGTTCACAGACAGATAAGGGAATTAGAGGGGAATTGGGAAAATGGTGAGTGCAGGGGAAGGGAAGGGAAGTGAATTGAATTGAATTTGGAGTAGATTTGGACTGGAGTAGTGGTCGCAAAATAAAACTGAGGAAGAGATTTGAGAGGATCAGATGGGGCCCACAGCCCCCACTAAGCCCGGTTTGAAATTGGGACCTTGGTCCCTCTCCCTCTCCCTCTCTCTCCCCCCTGACGGCCTGACCTGACCTCTCCCTCTGACTTCTCTCCAGATTTTAATTAATGGGTCAATACTCATGACTGATGACGTAGGTAATGGTAATGGTAATGGTAATGGGGGAAAAGAAAACAAAACCAAACCAAACCAAACCAAATGCACTGCGGATCATGAGTTGGAGATTTTGTTGGGTCAAGTCAAGTGGATCCTTTAATTCTGCTTCTCATTATTCATTGCCTATTGCCCATTGCCTATTGCCTATTGCCTATTGCTTTTGGGATTAAACTTAAACAAATGCTACACAATCCAGATGGTTAATGAATGTCGAAATAATTATATAATACATTTTTTTTTATCATCACAAACTTAATTTCTGTTGTCTAATTATCTATATCTGATCATACTTATTTTTAGCAACTGTTGGATATTAAATTGTAGGTAAAATTGTTGGAACCCAACTATAAATTGATTTGCATTAATACAAAATGTATATATTTGTACTAGATATTGCAAAGGTACTTAATTGGGTCCGTAATATGATTTCGTTAAAAAAAAAAACATGGCTAGCTGTTTAGGACATGTAGCTAGCTATTGAAATGGAAAATTTGTGCTCTCTTGAGCCAGGTAAACATTTAAAGGCAATGAGAGAGAAATTAAGTATTGGCCACGCCTCCCACATCTAGATTACAAATGACCTAATAATTAATTCAACTGAATAGGTAATATTTAAGATGGATTTTGCAAGGTTTACATGTTCAAATCTCTATAAACTAATGGATCAAACACTTGTAAGCATTTTTTGTATCATACAATACCGAAGCATACAAAATTTATACAATTGTTAAAGAGAGATCGATAGAGAATTAGAGATCATACATACCCTTGAGCATATATCTTCTATAAGTTTGACGGCGAGGTGGAGATTTTTAAGCCTATGTACTTTTATAGGACATAATGAGCATATCGACCAAGAGAAACCCTAATACATTATTACAAGTAATGTCTTGCACAATAAATTCCAGTATACACTTTCATTTTAATTGTCGGTTTCTCAATTAATTAAAATTTTGACGTCATGATAAGATCATAATAGTAAAAAAATCGTAACACTTTCGTTTTACTTGTTAGTTTCTGAATTAATTAAAATTTTGATGTCATGATAAGATCACAATATTAAAAAAATTTAAAAAATACTTTCAGAAATGAACAAGTATATCTAATCAAATTTCGATTTGATAGCTTCAAGAATGACAATTTGATATAATACTGATTCATATAAAATTTATACAATTGTTAAAGAGAGAGATAGAGAGAGCATACATACATTCAACATATATTTTTTATAAGTCTGACAGCGTGGCGGAGATTTTTAAGTCTATGTATTTTTATAGGGTGTAATGAGCATATCGACAAAGAGAAAACTCTAATACATTATTACAAGTAATGTCTCGCACAATAAATATCAGTATATAGTTTCGTTTTAATCGTCGGTTTCTCAATTAAAATTTTGACACCACGATAAGATCATAGTAGTAAAAAAACGTAAATAAAGTATTTACTTCCTAAAAATGAACTAATATATCTAATGAAATTTCAATTTGATACCCTTAAAAATAACACTTTTTATTATGAGAAACTTGTAACATTTTTCACGGAAAATATTATCTTTACCGCAATAAGGTCGATCAAAGCACTGATTTTTATTATGAGAAAATTACCTCGATTTTTGAATTTGAACAAAATTTAGTCCTACATTATTGGTTATCATGGTAATATATAATATGCTCCAGCCTTCAGATTAATTAGATTTGAGTCGATGGTTTTAACTTGACACGAATCTTAAAATAGATTCTCGATCAATATCTATTATGTAAATAGGCGTCGAATTTCAATCGTTGAGCTGAAATTTAATAGGAGCCAGAGGATAAGCCAATTGTAAATCATACATGGACCATGGTTCAATAGCCAAGGACCAAGGTATAATACTACTTAATATTCCACTCATTTGAATCTTTTTCAAAGTGGCTACATACAAACTACATAAGAGATATGCACAAGAGATCCGATCCGTCTATGTTATGTTATACTGTTATAGGATATGTGGGACAAGATACACGAGAATCTCGTGAAAAATGCGTGCCTGGAAACAGGTGTGGTTTTAATTAATTAAGGTGTGCACGGGGTCGGGGTGGCAATCGCAAACCCTCTTCCAACCCACTTTTCCTTAACCTCCTCCGTTTTCTCTTAATTAATTAATTAATTAATATTGCAATAAACATGTCTTTTTATTTGAGAGGCCAATTGATTTTGACCAAACAAACTTTTTTTTTGTTTCAAATTTAAATCATATTTGAGAGTGAGATAAAATGAAAGATGTAAACAAATAATTCTTATTTCTTGAATTGTATTAAAAGTTGAATAAGCTAGGTGGATGAATTATGAAATAATTCTTATCTTATATCTCATATATATGAAAGTAACAATAAGAGTAATATACATTCGTAAATAGTGATTGAAAAATTGAAGGTAAAGTCGTCCAATTATTTAATATCTACAAGAAATCTCTCACACAAAAAAGTAGTACTTTTGTCACTAGATTAAAATTAAAGCCAATTCTCATAATTGAAAAAGAAGAAGAAGAAGATAATTAACCGAAAAAATAAAGTTTGCCTTGTAGAAGAATAAAGTGAAAGGATATAGAGATGAATAACTTTTAATAAAAATTATCTTTATATAAATACCTCGACTTTATCCATTTATCTTCATAGAACTACGTACTAACTCCGAGATATCTTCAAATGATCTTTGCTTGTAAGGGACCCAAACATACTTAATTATAACTCTATTGTAATTGTTATTCTTTCTATATTAACTCTATTTTAATTTTGATCTTTTACTCTAAAATAAATAAATCGTATTCCAAAAAAAATTATTGAAGAACATCCAAGTATTGATTCAATTTGTATTTTTTAAATCAAACATTCTAAATTAAAAAAAAAAAGGTTTTACTTATTTAAAAAAATATAATAAAAAATACAGATGGTTTTTTCTGTATTTTTATTCTACTTTCAAGTCTTAAACATAATTAAAAGTACATATAGAAAGGATTCCTATCACTTTTTGAAATTAGTTTTAGGGTCTGTTCGGCGCCCCCTAGGGAATGGGTATGGGTGTGGGATAAAAAAAAAATTGAACTGAAAATTACTGTTCACGTGGGAAAAAAAAAATTCACTCTGAATGAATTTTTTTTTTCTACGTAAACAGTAATTTTTGGAGAGCAGCCGAACAGGCCCTTAGTGATTTTTTGGCGTGTATATGTAACCAACTGCTTATGTATAGATTTCAATCACGTCTCTATAACTTATACTCATTGTCAGTAGTGAAAGTACAAGGAAATTAATTAAGCCTCACTGATTAACATTTTATTAATCGCTAACATCGTACTCACTTGTCATAAATGATTGATTATAGATAGCTAGCTGTATCCTTTGACAATTTAGGAGAAATTATGGAGACAGCTACTCGGCACTTGACAGCTAAACAACTTAATTGGCATGGTCAAATTTTATTCAATAACGTGACCAAACAAATTTGATACGTGCTCAAACTAAAAATTGAAGTAATTAATGGAATCTCAATCGAAGCCATAATATATAGTCTCTAATTAATATGAATTCGGACTAGCTAGCTAGTTTTGATAAAACTAATTAATATAATATAGTTTCAATCTTTAATCAACTAATTATGAAGTTATAACAACGGAGAACCAGACAAGAATGGTACAATAATAAATCAGACCTAATTCAAAAGAAATTGCTAAAAAATTATGGATGAGTCTAGAATCGCATGTGCCTAGCTGGATAACTTGGATTGCTTTGTCATGTTAAACAATTTTTTTTTTCGAAGGAATGCACCAGTCACTGATTTCTGTTACAAATCAATTAAACTAGGACCAAGTATCCAAAGTAGGTACTTTGAATTCAGTTATCAGTACACCAGAGTCATACAAAATAACAGTATTAACAAAATAGTAAAACAACATGCACAAAGCAACACAAAAAGATCATAGCTAAACTAAACAAAATAACAACCCAAGTTTGTTGAGTATTTTAGGTATAGTGTTTTTATACCCTTTTAACTTTTAATATTTATAAACCTTTGTATCCAATGAATAGGTTAGTTGCAAGCGCACAACCTATCGATTGTAGTATTTAGGTATCGATCCACAGGGAGATAGGGAAATACCAATTTTCAATAAAGAAAACTACTTTTGAAACTAAACAATAAAAGTGAAAAAGGGGGTTTTTTGTGTAATTTTGTTTTTAAAGGAACATTAAAGTTTCGTAACAAAAAGCAATAAAAAGTCGGGTGAAAATCAAGTTTGAGAAGTTTAGGGGTATTCGGTCCACAATCCCTTGCTAATTCTATCTACTCGGTTTGTTTAAATTCATGTTTGATATGACAAGGTTTATAACCTAAAATGTTATCCAGGGTCACATCCGTGATTAAATAACGTGCCTAGATCACCTAGACCATGAAGCTTGATGTTAGCCTTTGGAACAAATATTGATAAAAATACTTTGGGTGGATGGATTAATGTTCCTCGAATTCTAGAGCTGTCACTAACCTAGAGGGATATTTAAGTCACATGCTCCAAAGTATATATCAATATTTGTTCTAAGGTGTCCTAATTAGGTTTTGACTTCACGATTAAGTCATTCACCAAACCCTAACCTTAATTCCTATAGTTCCGGTTTAGATATCAAATTGGTCCATTCTAATCCAAATCTACTTTGAGTCTAAAAAGACCTAAGCGGGATAACTACAATTCAAGCACAAATTATGGAACATCACAAAGAATAAATTACAGAAATTAACATCAAATCAAACAATCATAATAAAAACTAAAATCCGAGTAAGATAAAATTAAACAAGTTCATGCTATATGCTAAACTCCTAGAGAGGAAACTGGCCTCTCATGGAGAAGCAAGTATTCATCATGAATTCAAGTACAAAAATAAGTAAAGACAAAGAGAAACTAACTAGAGAAATAGAATACACCTTTCTCTAATCAAAAACCTTAGTCTTCCTTGCGTTTGCTGTGAGAATTCGTCTTCCTTCTTCTTGATTTACTCCTGTGGTTGATGTTCTTTCTCATGAATTTCTCTCTTAGAATGGTGGTGATGATAGAGAAGAAATTCCCTTCCTTTTATAGTAGATCTCCAGCATATGGACGTGGGGAATCATTCTAAATCTGTCCCAACGTGTTCCCCACGTTTTCACCTTCTATTCCCCACCTTTGGGTCGTGGTTTGAAGTGCCGAAATAGAAAATCCTCCGAAATAGCAGTTTTCAGGCTGAATGCGGCCCAAGTGCGTCCGCACAGGTTTTGGTTTGTGCTCTGATTTGCTCTCTGAGTGCTGAGTGCATCCGCACAGCTTCCCAGTGCGTCCGCATTTCTCTCGGACTTTTCTGTTCTTCCTTCGCTCAGAATTCTAAATTTCTCTAAGTCCGGAGTGCGGGTCCAGTGCGGGTCAGGTGCGTCCGCATTCCTCTCGGACTTTTCTCTGCTACTGGATTTCTTCCGAAAAATTTAGCTAAGTAGAAACTGCGTCCGCACTGGTTTTTGGTGCGTCCGCATTTGGCTCGGACATTTGTTCTGGAGCTTGCATTTTCTTCAAAGTGATGAGTGCGACCACACTTTGGCCAGTGCGTCCGCACTTTGCTTCTGTTTCTTGTTTTCCTGCGAATTTCACACAGACAAATGCAGTAACTTGATTCTAGGGATATTTAATCCTATATTATACTAAAATACATGATATTTGGTGCTATTATGTGATTAAAACCAGACCGAACATATATATAAATTAAACCTATCAAAGTTCAGTAATCTAAAAGATCCCAATTCACACTATCATCATCATTATTCAGCGCGTCGCCTGACATTGGAGATATAAGGCTACCATGCCCAAAATCCTCCCTAGTCAAGTGCAAAAGAGGGTTCAGATCTTCCTGTGTCACCTGCATTGATGGACCTCCTGCCAGTGACACCAAAATGTCCACTATTGCGGTCAGGTCCAGGATTGGTTCTTCCTCCATCCTTAATTGATATGGTAGATCCTTAATATCAGAAGGAATAATGAGACTCAAATTCAAATCAGAATAATCATTTCTAGATGAGAACCAAAATGTAGTTAAAGAAATAATTATTGTACCCAAAGCCTTAGCAGAACCCTGGATTAGAATGATTAAAACAAATATTATTCCGTTCTAATCAAATAGTCCATAAAACAGCACCACGTAATAGTTCAATCAACAAATGATCCTTAAAAGGTATAGTTGTATCTAATAACCACAATTTTCATCTGAAGTAGTACATGCAAAAGTAAATCCATTAAAGCTAGAAATCCAATCCCATATAATTCTAAGAACAATTAACAAAGAGATGCTTGATAGTCTCAGTTGACCACAGAAACACACAATCAGTTGCCCCTTGCCAACCTCGTTTAAGTAAATTAACTTTGGTAAGAACCTTATTTTTCCTAACCAACTATAATAATATCTTAATCTTAAGAGGTATCTTAGAATTACCAAATATAAACCCTTGTAAGTATTATTTGGAATCCCACCATATTCCAGCCACTTATAAAAATAATGCACATTAAAAATATGTTTATTTGACCATCTCCACAATGATTTATCTTCTAAAGTAGGATCTAAATTAAAATGTAAGAATTGATTATGCAAGGAATGTCATTTTTTAAGTAAACTCCTGTTAATTGCCTTCTAAAATTAATATTTAAAGAAAAAAAAGTAAAAGAGTCAGCCACTGAAATAAATTGATCCACAACAATAGAAAACAGATTAAGTCACAGAGTGAGATATCATCGGGAATCATAAATGAATTAATTGTCTCTTTGAAGTAATAAGCCCCATATGTATTACTAAAAACTTTCCCACCACAGTATAATGAAATCAAGGCCATGGCAAACAAACTACATTTTGAAAAATAGTAAACAATTGTCAATTTACTAATCTAAATGCATAGGTTACTAATTAAAATTAAATAAAAAATTAAATACATTGCTTATTTTATTAATTTACAAATTAAATGAGTGTAAATTAAATGGATCATGTCTGTATATATTTACTAAATCCAAAAAATTAAATGAGTGTAAATTAATTATTTTAATGATTAAATTAATCATTTTAATGATTAAATTAATCATTTTAATGATTAAATTAATCATTTTAATGATTAAATTAATAATTTTTAATGATTAAATTAATTATTAAAAAAAATTAAATTAAATAAAATAATAAATTGAAATTAAATAAAGCAAAATATACCTGAAGGAAGAGGAGAATTCAGAGTTGAGTGAGTTGTGAGGGGAAAGAGAGAGAAAGATGAGTAATTTATACGGTGTAAAACAAAAAAAATTAAATGGCTGGTAATTAAATAAACAAGGTATAGGCTATTTAATGGTCTGTATTTAAATAAATAGAGTACCGGTAGAAAATGGCCGGTATGAGTATTTTTATAAATACTCAAGAGATATGGGTATATTAATTAATTTCTATTGAACTTTGGATATTAATTAATTTCTATTAATAAAAATGTCGGTAAAGAAGCAATAGTGAATGTGTTTTTTGTAGTAGTGTAAAGAAGTATGAGTTAGGAGCGGCAAGTAGTACACTCTAAGCTCACATGTAGGGCTGTAAACGGATGCGGATATCTGGGCGGATATCCGCTCCGAATCCGCATATTATCCGTATCCGGATCTAAACAAATACGGATATTGCAGATACGGATACGGATAATTATCAATTATCCACAGAAGATGCGGATACGGATACGGATACGGGTAGTAAAACCTAAACAGAGCGGATATCCGGATTATCCGGAACCCAATAAATTTTTTCGGATCCACTAATTAAAAGAAATTATTTTGCCTTCAAGGAGATTTGAATCCATGTCATGTGAGGTAAGAGTCTAAGCAACTAAGCTACAAACTACTACACCACACTATCTTTTATTACTACTTCTTTATTTTGTTTATATTATATCAATGGAATTGAATATCTTATATCTCCCATCTTTCCAATATTAATATCTCCATCAGCTTACAATTATTCATTTATTTTCATATTTAAAATTTATTAATTATTAATTATATCTTAAAGTTCATATAACTCAATATCCGACAATTATCCGTTCTATATTCGTATTTGAATCCGTATCCGTAAATTATCCGCTCCGTATCCGTATCCGTTTAAGGCGGATATGGTTTTAAATTTTGATATCCGTTTTTACTATCCGTATCCGTATCCGTATCCGCTCATTGAAAGACGGATACGGATTTGGTATTAGCATTATCCGCCCCGAATCTGCTCCATTTACACCCCTACTCACATGACTTAGCCATAATTTTAAATAACACATGAAAGATTACCAAATAACAACACATATTTTTGATATACTTTAATTGTATGAGGAGGGTTCCAATGCCTCAATTTTTCATGCCTCCACCATGCCTCCATTTTTTAAAACTTTAATAACTCAAAATTTAAAACTTAAAAGTCAAAATAAAACCGTTGGATATGATCTATATCATTTTATCTATGCACATGTAAAAAATTATGACTTTTCAATTTTGTTTTGGTTGTCATCAAGAGCTTGTAAAAAACGTACTAATGTGGATAATTTCTAGACGTTGATTTTTCAACTTATTGATTCACATAAAAACAAAATCAAAATGTGATAATTTTTTATGAGCACATAGATAAAATAATGTAGATCATATCCAATGGTTTTATTTTGACTTTTAAGTTTTAAAAATTGAGACATGGTGGAGGCATGAAAAATGGAGGCATTGGAACCCTCCTCTAATTGTATAATGTTCAATTTAAATTTCGCATGATCACTACCTTCCAATCCATACAAATATATGAGAAAATTAACATAATTTAACAAAGCAAGAACTAAATATTCAAGAAATATATTTTACTTGCATAAAAATGCTTTCATAATTTTAGTTATAATAATAATATTCAATTATTGTAGAAGATTGGTACCAACTACCAACGGACTCCGAGTCTGTATTATCTGCATTAATTACAAGGGAAATACATGGGTGTAGAAAAACTGAAAGGAGGTGACAGTGTGAGACAGACACTGCAGCAATGCTGACAGCTGGGACCCAGCGACAGTTATGATTATGATTCGTAGCCTGCTATGCTTTGTAGAATCAACCTGTCATTCCCTGAATATTTTCCTCACAATAAAATACAATTGATGAAATAAATTTAAAATTAAATAATAAAACAGATATGATAATAAGTTAATGACCTGTCAGTCGGTCAGTGATATATGTACCAGATGCTGAGCTGTCGATGTCTCGTACAACACCCCTGACACCTGACCCCACCTACCTCAAATCCCAAAAAAAGAATCTATAGTTTGAAATATGACTGGGAAGTGAGGAGTGAGGAGTGAGGAGGAGGAGCTGTAAAGGCTAAAAGCAGCCTGCAGGTGGTGGTAGGGCCGGCCAAAGAGCGTATCTCGCAGGTTGCAGTATTTCCACTTGCATTACAGTTGCATCATCAATTCAATTCAATTCAATTCAATGGGGCCTTCAACTTAAGCCTTTGCTTTGCTTGCGTCCCTTAAATGCACATCTATAGCTATAAAGAGGAGGGTTCAAATGCCTCTATTTTTCATGCCTCCACCATACCTACATTTTTAAAAACTTTAATAACTCAAAATTTAAAACTTAAAAGTCAAAATAAAACTGTTGGATATGATCTACATCATTTTATCTATGTGCTCATAAAAACTTATCACATTTGGATTTTGTTTTTATGTGAATCAATAAGTTGAAAAATCAACGGTTAGAAATTATCCATATTTGTACGTTTTTTACAAGCTCTTGATGACAACCAAAACAAAATTAAAATATCATAATTTTTTACACGTGCATAGATAATATGATGTAGATCATATCCAACGGTTTTATTTTGACTTTTAAGTTTTAAATTTTGACTTATTAAAGTTTTAAAAAATGGAGGCATGGTGGAGGCATGAAAAATGGAGGCATTTGAACCCTCCTCAACTATAAATATCAGTTGATTTGTTTTTCTCTTCCCCTCTGTAAAGTTTCAGTGCAAATCTGCTTCGTCACTCAATTCTGAGATTTGTGCTAGCACACATCTTAAAAACACTTTCTTAACATTCAAAAAACGGACCCGTGCTATAAAATTTCATACGATAGATAATAGATGCAGACACGGATGCAGCGGATCTACAGCTAAATTTATATGGTACTTAGTTATCTCTATAATTTTAAAATTTTAATTATATATAGTATTTTTAATTAATTTTATTTTTAAACTTTATATGATTCAGCTCCTCTCATATAATCAGGGGCAAAGGGGCAAAGATAGCATACAACAGGGGTAGACAACTGTCTACTTTGGAATTTTTTTTTAATTTGGACCAAGTTCAAAAACGAATCTTGTCTATCTCTAAAAATTTAATGTGCCTACCCCTGACCAGCCCATTCCAATTAAATATGCCTACCCATAATTTTTAATTAGCACTACTCGCTATCCTTCTAAGTTCAAACCCGCTAACTTAACCAACCCGCTAGTCCGCTACCCTTCTAATTTCTAAATAACAGAGAGACAGAGAGGCGATTAAGGCGATTGCGCAGGAGAAAAAGTAGCAAGGCGCAGAGGAGAAAAAGAGATCGCGGAGGAGAAAAAGGAGCGCGCGCCCGTGACTGGTACCGTACCACCTCTTTTCTCTTAACCCTATTTTTTTTAATTAGATAATAATAGAATTTAGCATGTATAATTTGTACATTCATGAATGGCTTGATCTAACTAGAGTTTAGCAAAGCTCAAAGATAACCCTAATTTTTACATTCATGAATGGCCGTGAGCTCGTGACTGGTACTAGTACGCTCTTGAACTTTATACCAATTCCATGTATATTTGTACATTCATGAATGACTTGATCTAACTGGAGTTTAGCAAAGCTCAAAGATAACCTAATCAAAAAATTCTTCTAGTTTGTTCTGTTTTTCAAATATAAACGATGATAATGTTTGCAAAGGAAATAGATGAGAAGAAAAATAGAGAAGAGAGCTTAGATATGAATTAACTTCAAATTAGTTGTTTACGGTGGATAAAAATGTCTATTTTACAAAAGAATGATAGATTTGTTCTTTTTTTTCATCTAGTCTAAATTATAGATGAGTTATAAATTACAGAACCATTTAAAAATCACTAATTTATTGTAATACTTATGTGGCTCTGTTGTTTAATTTAAATTTACTAATTTGTGATATGTAAAATAATATTTGTTATAAATTTTTGGTTGAGTTGAAATTTTTTATATTCATTTTTATTATTTTGAATTCTTATTTATTTTGATTGATGTTGTAATTTTTATTATGTTTAATTTTTTAATATTTTGTCTACCTCTGATAAAAATCCTGGCTTTACCACTGCATAATGCTAAATGCGTGTTTGTAAATTAGTGATTAGATTTGAGCTTAAACTCTAGTATATTTCATTTACCACGTATATTGTGCATTTTACTTTCATTCCCTTGAATGTGAAGTTGTTGAATAGATGCTCATTATTAGTGACATAGCAAATCGTATTGGTATAGCAATTAATATGCGTAAACCTAACAAGTCAAAATGCGAGCTATATTAATTAATTAGTATCATTTTAGTTTTGCTATATATGTGAGTCGTAAACCTAACAGTGGCTCCACAGCATATATAGTTGTTAAATAGCAAGTACCAATTAAGTTGATAGATCATGTAATTGGCAGTGTACCATAATAATTGTGTATTTATCATCTGGCATGCACCTTGTATTGTAATTGTATGCGCAGAATAATAATTAATTCCCCGGTTGTACCGAAAGATAAAGATGAAGATTCATTTTTCCAGTTGGTCCACTACTGGTACAACTAGACCTTAATTTCTCCTTTTGTTAAAAAATCAAATATACTCATCACAGTATCATGTATTAAAAAATTAAAATATACAAAGAAAACAGAACAAATTATAAAATTGGCCTCAAACTAATTAATGCATCGATTATTAGAGGAAAAAGGTAATTAAAGTTTGCTAATGGAATACATCAAGGATCATGTATTCATGTCTGCATCCGGTTGGGTCTAATACAACACATACAATTATTAGAAGTGGAAAAAGGTAATTAAAGTTTACTAATGGAATATGACAACTAAACTGCCGACATTTTAATTAATATCCAAAGTTTAATACAAATTATTATTTATGCCCAGAATCCAGCCCAATATCGAAAAATGCCCAAGCCGGCCAGGAAATGACCGGCTTACTCCCCCCTAAGCCGGCCATTTTCTGGCCGGCTTACTTTTTTCTTTTTAACCCGCAAAAAACCCTATATATACCTCTTTTTCTCTCTCCCCTCTCACAATTCTCTCTTCTTTGAGGTAAATTTTTTTTATCTAATTTAATTTTTAATTTATTTATTTTAGGGTTTAGGATTTAGGATTTAGGTGTTATAATTTAGAGTATATTGTTGTAATTTAGTGTAATTAGTACAGTTGACCAATATTTAATGTATTTTGGTTATTTTTACCATAATTAGGCTGATTAAGCGTAATTTAGTGTAATTAGTACAGTTGACCAATATTTAAGGTATTTTGGCCTTTTTTACCATAATTAGGCTAATTAAGCTTAATTTGACCGAAATTAGCAAAGTTGACCAATATTTAGGGTATTTTGGCCATTTTTACCATAATTAGGCTAATTAAGCGTAATTTGACCGAAATTAGCACAGTTGACCGATATTTAGGGTATTTTGGCATTTTTTACCATAATTAAGCTAATTAAGCGTAATTTTACCGAAATTAGCACAGTTGACCAATATTTAGGGTATTTTGGCCTTTTTTTATCATAATTAAGCTAATTAAGAGTAATTTTACCGAAATTAGCATAATTGACCAATATTTGGGTATTTTGGCCTTTTTTTACCATAATTAGGCTAATTAAGCGTAATTTTACCGAAATTAGCAAAGTTGACCAATATTTAGGGTATTTTGACCTTTTTTACTATAATTAGGCTAATTAAGTGTAATTTACCGAAATTAGGTTATTTTAGACTAATATTGAGGGTATTTTTGGCTTTTTTTTTACTATAATTAGGCTAATTAAGCGTAATTTTACCGAAATTAGGTTATTTTAGACATCAGGATGCCTAGAGCACGGTCTACCCCGCTTCCAGTAGTGGACGAGCCGATCAGTACCAGCAGCACGGAGCACATCAGTCCTCTCCTGTGGATTCCCCACAGCGAGCACCGAGTCTCACTGGCTTCTCGTGAGGTACGTTCATTTTCTTAGATTTTCTTTAAATTTTGTTGGGTTTAAATTTTATTATGTTATCACCATGCGGATTACCTTTTTCAACGCAGGACATGGGTCTTCTAGATGTGAAGTTGCGGTGCATTCACATGCAATACTACGATATGATGGCCCCGTACCTCATCAACCTGGGTCTCTACCAGGTTGTGGACATCGTGCGGACAGAGAAAAATATCATCAATGCATCTCTCATCGCTAGACTGGTGGAGCGATGGCGTCCCGAGACGCACACGTTTCATATACCATTCAGAGAGATGACAGTGACTCTCAGGATGTGAGTGCTCTTTGGGGTTTGCCTATCCGTGGCACACCCGTCGGCGGTGTTTTTGACAGCACCAGATTCGTAGGTGATGTCGAGGAGTTGTTAGGAGCTGAGCCTTCCCATATCATTGGGGACAATGGGAGGTCGAAGTTCCATTTGAAGATGACGAGGTTACGTGATGGACCTTTTTATATGTTTCGTATTGCAGATATACACGGGGCTACGTGATGGACCTTTTTGGTTCTGTCATGTTTCCTGATTCCAGCGGTGACTAGATGTCGATGATGTATCTCCAGTTTCTGATGGACCTTGAGCGGCCGTCGCCGTACAACTGGAGTGGGGCTGTCCTGGCGTATATGTACTCCCACCTATGCCGTAGTAGTGAGGTAAGTCACCAACTCTTAATTTAGTGTAAATTATTTAATCAATCAATCCATCAAAATACACTGACGTGTAATGTTCTTGAAAATGCAGCCGAATGTGAAGCAGATGTACGGGCCGGTACTCCTGCTTCAGCACTGGTCGTGGTCACGGCTACCGGTGGGCCGTCCTATCCCCAATGAGGCGCCGCAATGGGGAGAGTCGAGTATGTGGAGATGCCCGGCATACGGCAAGAAGTGGCACGGTGGCCACAACTACTTGGATCGGACCCACGATGCTACCATTGGGATCAGGCCAGTCCGGTCAGAGATCCAGAGTTTGCCATCCGTTCTTGTTGAGTGGACGCCCTACGAGCAGTTGTACATGGAGAACCTCTTGCCGGGCAATGTGGGTGACCAGTAGGAGCAGGAGATGTGGTTCTACCGAGGTCCACTCATACACTTCTGGATAGTGGAGCACCACTACCCAGATCGGGTGCTCCGCCAGTTTGGTCGACCGGCGTTCATTCCCGCAGACCCATCTTTGCCGAGGTCCACGCACAGAGACCTGCACAGGTAAGTCGTAGTCTATTGTCAAATATCTCATATTACTTGATAGTTTTGTATTGCAACTAACGTCTTCCTTACAGGATGAACCACCGAGGGCGGCTGGATAAGGACTGGAGCACCCATTTTGATGCATACTACAGAACGGCCCAGGATCCTCAGCAGATAGACTTCTATCATGAGCCAGATGGGATCATTCAGACCCAGGGAGATCCCCAGTTGAGGTACGATACTTGGTACATGCAGATCTGCATGGCCAGTGTCTATCTGCAGGGCGATTACGGTGCCTATCTCCGCGACATGATCCAGAGTGATGATGGTTATCATCCCAACGGCCGTTCATTCGCTCGTCAGGTAAATCACCTAAAACTACATAGTTTTCTCTAACTTAATAGTTCATCAAGGTTTGATTTGACATGCCAATTTTGTTTCAACTTTTGTCGGGGATCAAGAAGTGCGCTCATGGGATCTCCACGATGGGCAAAAAGAACTGGCGATATATTGGGTACCGCATTCTCAAGAAAAATGCAAATGCGGTTGAGGATGTCGGGCACGGTGGGAAGATCATCACGATGCTGCGAGACACCGGAGAGAACATCAACTGGCGTGAGATAGATCTGATCGAGCCTGATCCGGAGCCGATTATTGGACAGGAGATACCACCTTCTCCCGATTCGCATCCAGAGTGGGACTACCATAATTGGGTATTGTTCAACGTTGCGTGGTAGGCATGGTACGACGAGCAAGGACGTTCGGTGCAGCCTCATATATGTCATACTTCAGTATCTGTCAGGTTTCAATAAATTTCTTCATTCAGATCAAATTTAATAATTTATGTGTATGATTGCAAGGTCCGACAGAGATGCCACCACAGCCACCACCTGCGGAGACCGATACTTCTGAGTACGAGTCCCACTCGTACAGTCTTCAGGACTTTGAGGTATACGATGAAGATTTCATGTCGGCACCGGCATGGCCCCGATATGGCATAGAGATGCCGCATGATGGAGAGGTTAGTGGTAGCGGGTCTCATACTCAGCCCGCCTTTAGGACTGAGTTCGCCGCATCTATCTTCAGTATACCTCCGCCTATATAGACTGTCTCACCGGGCGATGCCATATGGGATACTGCCGAGCGGATACGTAGGTCTGCCGATGCCCCAGATGAGGCCGAGAGAGACGGAGCCTGGCCGCGCTGGCGCCGGGCGAACGCCGGAGTACCGCCTCAGCGATGGTCCCCCTCTCCGTTTTAGATGTATTTTTACTAGTTTTGTACTATTTATATTTGGTATACTATTTATGTTTGGTATATTTGGATTCTCCTATATTTCGGTTCTTTTGTATGTATGCTTTTATGGTACTATTTTTATATTTTACAGGTAAAATAAATTATCATGATAATGCTAAACATAAAATATTACAACATTAAAATAGCAGTACAACATAAAAAATAAACTGAAAAATATTTAAAAAAATTGCATAAGTACTTTAAATAGCAAAAATAAACTCTTCAAGATTAAATTGACATTTTTATTAATATCCAAAGTTTAATACAAAATTGCGGGTTAAAAAAAAAAGAGTAAGACGGCCAGAAAATGGCCGGCTTAGGGGGGAGTAAGCCGGCCATTTTCTGGCTGGCTTGGGCATTTTTCGATATTGGGATGGATTCTGGGCATAAATAATAATGTATTAAACTTTGGATATTAATAAAAATGTCGGAGTAAACTGTGTTGCTAAGCCTAAATTATTAACTAAGCCATCAACACATATTTAGGATAAAAATGCAAAATGATATACAAAATGCATAAATAAATGGTTAGCAGCATTTGCTGACGCCAGCCGCCACCGACAAGTGTATAAAATTAGAAGGGAAATTAAATGCATCGTACTTGCTCAGAAAAAGTAACTTTATTTGGAACTAATTAAATTTAATTATTTTAATCAAATATACTCTCGAATCTCGATCGTCCGTACAATAACACTAATTAAGATGGCATTAGCAACTTTTGATTGTAAAGCTATTTTAATTAAGATGGAATTAGCGGTTTCTAATTTGTTTTTGTTTTACGAGAATATATAAGACGAGACAGAGAGAGAAACCAAGTTATTCCAGCAGCGCATCGCTGTCGCGTCGCAATCCCAGCAAAGATATTGTTGCTGCCTCTCTCTGCCCGTGTTATATACCTTTTCTGGGATAAGCCAGCCAGCCAGGGAATAGGGGATATTCTGGCTCTTATCCTTCTTTCACCATCTATTCTATTTCTCTTTCTCCTTCTCTCGTCAAATGGATGCAACGCAATGCACGCACATATTTGTGTCGTGTGCACAAATAAAGGTTAAAAGTTTGGGAAAGAGATGCCTTTGCGATGAGGTTGTGTACGATCGAGCTACAGACAACAAAAGGGAGAGAGATAAGAGGAATCAGATGCCCAAATATCATTTTAATAACAAAACAAAACTGTGCGCATACGACATATACATATGCTTTTATAGTTTTATTCTAATTGGATATTGTATATATATAATGTATATATGTGGTTGTAAATTGATTGTGTCATGTATATATATATATGGTCCAGCTTTATAGTGTCGGTATCAAACTACGTCATGTAGAATTTTTTCTTTTAATCTGTTTCGAGTATTCCAGTTGGAATTATTATCAGTGACTATATATTTCAAATTGGTTGTCAAAAGAAAAATATAAAAAGGTACGTATAATAGTGGCTACATATTTCAAATTGCTTTGTGCATTCATATAATAAATTCGTTATATTTCTTACTTTATGGCCAGAAATAAATTAAATACACCTCCACTACCAAGTGCCCACTTGAGACAACTAATACATCAAACTAGATTTTTTTCTGGAAAAAGGAAGAATCAAAACCTTTTTACTACATAAATATCATGAATTAATTGTTAGAAATACTTAATTAGAATGGTCTTCATTTAATCAATTTTGATGAAATATTAAATAGTACTCAATTTTTTAGCTAAACAAGTCCAACATGCTACCAACCTTTTTTCCTCCTAATTTTACTACTTCTCTTACGTACTATATATATTTGAAAATTTTGTTCCCTTAAAAACAGATATATGCTCATTTCTATTTTTAATTAGTTATGTATATCTTATTCATTTGACTTAATTTTCACAAGTTTTCATGCTGAATTTCGGAATTAATTGGATGGCCTCAAACACTCAACCGAATCTTTTAATTGTGGCGCTTGTGTGTGACAACTGGAACAGCTTTTGTTGTCCCAATATTCTTCTTTACAAAAAAAATTTCTCTCTCTCTCTCTCTCTCTCTCTCTCTTTTCAGAGAAGATTTCAGAAAAAATATCTGGTTTGCTTGAAAGGAATACCACTTAATTTAGCCAAGATTAACTTAATACTTAAAGTTAACATGCATAAACTTATAACTCGGACAAATTATTTATGAGTTTAACAATGAAAATCGGTCTTAAATGATGAATCTAATTATTTATAATGAACCACTTTAAATGGTCAATATATCGTTTACGTTTCAAACTTTCAAACTTTCAAGTTTAATTGTCTTATTTAATTAAGGTCGGGAGTTTGAAAAATTAATTATTATGATAAGTTTAGTTTCAACATATTTTCATATTTAGATCTTATATATATATATGCACACAAAACGGACTCAATCTTCAGATACAAATGTTCAGGAGCAGATATATGTATATAGCCCATGGATGCTCAGCCATTTACATTATTTTAAAAAAATTTAATCATGTATATTGATATTTAAGTATACTTTTAAAAAAAAATTATATAGTTTAGTCTTTTCTTATAAATTATCACATGCGTGCTTATAGTCTAGTGGTTAGAATTCTAATTTTTTTATTGTAAAAACTTAAATTTAAGCTCAACCATCTATTATGTATTTTAAATTTTAGTCCTCTATCTATTTTTCTCGAACTTGTGACTTTCCACACAGAGAGCATTGTTTTTGTCATTAGACCAAAAACTAATTCTCATATATATCACAAACCTTTTTAATGAGTTTGAGCACATACTAGTTTTATTCATACTAATATCACAATTAGAGTATCAAACTCACAAGCCCCATCATATTTTAGATGTTTTTCTCGAAAGTCGAATCTGCGCCTTAAGTTTCGTAGAGAGATGAGACTCGAGTTACTGCGCTAAGTTCGTGATTTTGTTGCTATTCCTGCTTAAATAGCATATTCTCACTATTTTAATTTAATCTAACGTCTAATTTAGAATTAATAGTTTGGATTCAAAACACTCAATATAATTAATATTGATTTTTAATCTGAGCCGTTCATGCAAAATTGACCTAAACCTCCTGCTGATTCCTTTTTGTTTAAGGCAAGAAAAGGAAAAGTTGATTAAAGTATCCTAATATTTTCTGTGGAATTAATAAGACATAAAAATATAATAAGGCTGATTTTACTTTGTTGGGAGAGTCAGCTATCCTAGTTTGCTTTTTAAAAAAAATTATTATAAATAAAAGATAAAAAGTACCTCATTAACCTAACAAGTATACAATATAATATTATGATATAATGTGGGGTTCTTAAGCCTTCTTCAATGTCTCAAATATCGCATATACCTTATTTAGAAAATGATTGGTGTCTCCATCTTATTGTTCTTGTGATGATACACATTCCATACTGAAATATATTAATAAATATCTGATATTCTATATCTAGATTAAACAAAGCAAATAATTACAGTTATCTAAATGAGGGAACAAAATGATTTAGACGATATTTCTTTTCTTTTTCTTTTTCTTTTTATAAATGGATGACTATATCTTTGAAATGAAAATATGTAATACTTGAATCTCCGTGCTAAAAAAAAAAAAAAACTCTGTAAGATAAATAAATCAATAGATTGTCTTAATTAATAATCAACAACAATTTGTCAACAAATACTCTTTAAAAATGACAAAAAAAATGTCAATATATTATCTGAAAATTATTAAAATTTACAATCAGTTACAAGTATTTTGTTCATTTACTTTTTTTGTAACATATTAATGTTTTCTTGACATTTAAAAGAAATAACTTATTTAGACAGATTAGGTCAGTATCATGTTGTCACAAATTATGATACAGAGTTTGTAACATAAATGTTAAAAAAGGGAAGGCAGTTCCCCCTTGTTGTAGCTTCAAATTAGGAAGAAATTTTTTTTTTAAAGCATAAAATTTGAGTCAATGTCCTCAAATTACTTTTAGTAGAAAGAATCCCACTTATGATTATTTTTGCCACTCAATGTCTACTATCGTAACATATCTCCAAATTAATTTTTTTGGAAGTACATGGGGAAAGTTACACATGCACATATATACAAAATTAATTGGAAAAAATAGATCTTGATAACTAATATCAAATTCTAGCTAAGCACCACAATTAAGGATAAATGACATGAGCATTCTAACAAGACACACACATATATACATGTGCATGTTTTGAGGCGATTTTATACTCGGAGACACTAATTAAATTTCCATGTGTATGTCTGTGTGGAGTAGAACTAGGGTGCTCTCGAGTTCATCAAGCCCTTGGTGAACTCAAGTCCAAAACTCATCGGATCGGCTTCAAACGACGAATCTGACCGTTGAAACCCGTCTATCTTACGTGTGATGCGTCTACATGCAAAAATTTTAAATTTTGAAATTAATTTTGCATAGAGTCAAGTGGTCAAAATTAGAAGGTTAATAAATTAATTTTAATGCATTCATTTTTTGATGTTTTTTGACCACTTGACTTTATGCAAAATTAATTTCAAAATTTAAAATTTTTGCTAGACGCATCACTCGTAAGGTAGACGGGTTTCAACCGGTCGGATTCGTCGTTTGAAGCCGATCCGATAAGTTTGGACTCGAGTCACCAAGGGCTTGGTGAACTCGAGAGCACCCTAGTTCTACTCTGTCTGTGTGTATGTAGAACTAGGGTGCTCTTGAGTTCACCAAGCCCTTGGTGAACTCAAGTCTAAAATCCATCGGATCGACTTCAAACGACGAATCCAATCCGTTGAAACCCGTCTACCTTACGAGTGATGCGTCTACATGCAAAAATTTTAAATTTTGAAATTAATTTTGCATAGAGTCAAGTGGTAAAAAACGTCAAAAAAATGAATGCATTAAAATTAATTTATTTACCTTCTAATTTTGATGCCGCTTGACTTTATCGTAAATTAATTCGAAAGTATAAAATTTTTCCATGTAGAAGCATCACTCGTAAGGTAGGCGGGTTTCAACGGTTCGGATTCGTCGTTTGAAGCTGATCTGATGGGTTTTAGACTTGAGTTCACCAGGGGCTTGGTGAACTCAAGAACACCCTAGTTCTACCCTATATATAGTGAGTGGCTACTCTACTTACATAAGCATATGAGAGCATATGCTTATAAGTCATTTTTGCATTTTCAATGTTTAAATAGTCGATCTAAGCGCTCAACATATTCTCCATATTAATATTTGTTTGGAAATGAATTAGAATTTTCAAAATAGCATTTTTCAGATTTTTTTTTATTATTTTTTTTACCATATTAAACCACTGTTTTGAAAAATTCTAGAAAAAATAGTAAAAAATTTCAAAAAATATAAAATTTCGTTTCCAAACACTTATTAATATGGAAACATGTTGAGCACTTTAGATCGACCATTTGGACATTGAAAACGTAAAAATGACTTATAAGCATATGCCCTCATATGCTTATGTAAGTAGAGTAGCCAACTTCTATTTATATATAGAGATGGGCTAATTGTGCTTTGCAAAGTAAATGGGAGGGGGGGGGGTGGTTTATTCGGGTCATATTTTCAATTTTGAAAATCCAAACAACCGATCCGAACCGTTCAACATGTTCTAAATATAGAAAGTGCTTGCAACTAATTTTACATTTTTTGGAATTTTTTTTTACTATTTATTAAGCCACTTTGAAAATCGCTGATCCGATGGTCCAGAAATTTTACTGTTTTTTTACTGTTCACAGTGGCATCAGCGATTTCAAAGTGACTTAATAAATAGTTAAAAAAATTTCAAAAAAATGTAAAATTTAGTCTCCAAGCAATTTCAATATGTAGAACATGTTTGAACGGTTCGGATCGGTTGTTGGATTTTCAAAATTAAAAATATGATCCGAAGTAAACCCCCCATTTACTTTGCAAAGCACAATAGCCCATCTCTCTCTCTCTCTCTATATATATATATATATATATATATTAGTGGAATCTGCATGACGACCCATGTCCAAAGACCAAAGTTGCTTGGTAGCTAAGGCTTTAATGATGATCAGATAACTAACTGCTGCATGCGTTATTGGAAGGTGTTTAATTTTATTTAAGTTGCACCGCACGCACGGCTGCCATACGAATTCTGAAGGGAGGTGCTATTCCCATTATTCTCCTTGTCTACTCTCCTTTCTCTAAAGCCTTTGATGCCCCCATTGTATACTTCCCTTTATCACATGAATACAAATGTAAAGGGGAAATAAAAGGGATTATGGCCAGAGTATCTTTGTAGCATTTCTGCTTTTCTGATAGCCTTTGCTAAAGTGATTATCGATCTGTGCTGCATGGTTCTTCTGTACATTCTTCTTTGTACAACACATATATTGTTTTGTTCACATTTGTACAATATATTTAACTGTAAGTTGATCTACAATTGATAAGGGAAGCTATTTTATTTTGAATTTCAGGCGCCTTTTCTGTTTCATTAAAAAAAATTATGCAAAAAATAGTACAATATGTAGATATTAATGAAGAACTATAATGATCCAATGTTTAAATTGGGAATAATTAAATTATTTTTTTAAGAGCTTTAGTAGCCGAAATTTTTATATATAGCATTTTTCCAAAAAAAAAAAAAAACCAAAACACCATTGTTTTTGGGTTTTTCTACTTCTACCCAGGCAGCTCCGTGTTCTGCACCTCAAACACTGAGGTCAGCACAATGCCACTGCGGCCCCTTTTTTTTTATAAATGTTTTTTTATTTGTTCGTGTTTCTTTCGTTTTAAATTTTTTTTATTTGTTTTGTTTTTGTTTTTAAATTTTTTTTTGTTGTGGTTTTTTGTTTTAAATGTTGTTATTTTGAAAATTTTTCGTTTGTAGGATCAAATATTTGAAAATACGTTCGTTTGGAATATCGTTTGTGTACGAATAAATAATGATATAATGAACAAATAAATAAATAACAAACAACAAATAAATAATAACAACCAACAAAATAAATAAGTGACAGTATCTAACAAATAAGTTTCAGTATCTGACAAAACATCTAACAAAATACAAATCAAAACCTACGGTCAGGACTAAATACCGTCTTGTGCTTCTTCTTCTTGAACACCCGACCCTGCCTGGACAGTGGCATCTCAGCAGTATTTGTTGAGTCTGAAGAGTCATCGTCCTTCGCCTGGACATTTTTTGGCTGAACCGGCTCGTCATGAACCTCCTCAATCTCGGATGTCTGCTAGACTCCAGGACCAAAACTCGTATCTGTCCAGACTCACCCTGCGTGAATAAAAACGTCTGTCTGGCTATAAGGTCATCATCGAGCGAAGGGTACGATGCATGCTGTGTGGATGACCCAGGAAACTACGGGAAGGGCTCTGTCTGAACATACCCTGGCTGATAGACAGGCGGCTTTGTCTGGGTTGGACTATAATCTTGAGAATACAGTCTATCTCCCTCTGTGCTAAAATTTGTTGAGATATTGAACTCTAGCGGCTCCTCCTCCTCACCCTACAGTAAATTACAAATTAGTTAATCAAGATTTTTTAAAAGAAAATCACAGTTATGTATTTTAATTACAATTATACCTCGGCATCTTGAGTAGGCATGGCCTGGTCTGCGGCTCCGCGCAATGCCTCCATACCTCGGTCGAATGCCTGTTCGACGGTCTCAGCGTCCTAGACAGGTGCAAACAACGCCTCGTCACCAACGTACTGAACGTGGATATTAGGCTCATCGGATATGTCATCTATCGCATCACACCCGCCCAATCCGGCGCACTTGAGTAGATCGAGAATCGAGGCGCGTCTTGTACCCACATTGGCACACTGCCGACGTAATTATTTTTACATAAATAATTCTTACATGGGCGCGACATCCATGGGACGGTGTTGCTTAGCTAATGAGGGTTTTGCAGATCTTGCCTGGGCCACGTAATCATCACGCACGACTCCTCAGTTCTTGCCCTACTATTAATATAGAAATCTTTATGATAATTACAAACATTTTTTTTAATTTATAGTAGTATTTTATTTTCATATATAATTTTGACATGCATATACTTAGAATGTTAAAAGAGTAGAACTAATTTTTTTGGCACATACTTGCATCTTTAAAATGTAGGACTAGTGCAATGTTTTGGCTCAATTCATTTATCATGACTCGGAGACAGAGACAGAGCCACTCATAATGAATGGGTCAATTGAACCTCATTCAAGTTCAAATTTTTTGTACTTTCATACAATTTTGTTATAAAATTTAGAATAAATGCTATGAATACAACAATAAAAGCGACCCTCGTATTTTTGTAAAAATTTTATATGATTGACCACTGTATGAAACTTATTAGGTTTTGACCCTCATAACTTGAAAGCCTGCCTCCATCCCTGGTATGACTAATGTTTAAGTAATTGTTTTTTGTATGTATAAAATTATGTTGGAAGAGTGATATATAATTAAAAAATATAATGGAAGGGTTAGAAGAGTGATGAAAGAATATGCTACGCGTAATATTTAGCGTGTTTGGCAATATAAAACAATTAATCAGCAGTGAAAAGGGTATTATTCCTCTCCTCCTTTACTGTTCAAGTACTTTCTGAAATTAACATCAGGTACTCTTCCGGCATTATTCCAAACCGAATTTAATTCTCGATCGAGAATAGCTTTTATGCATAATATGCACCCTTAAACTATGAGAAGTCACCATCTAAAATATATCTTTTGGGGGATCTTAAGCATATTTAAGTTTTGAAATTTGGAATCCCAATTAAGATGAAGATGAAACAAAAGAAACTCTTAAAATTTCAAATACAACATGAACAGTACAGCATTCCTGTCACAAAAGAACAAGGCCAATCTACTGTGTGGCAACTTGCACAAACTAATCATATGTTAACATAAAACGGTTTATGAAATGTAAAGCACAATCAAATGACCATTCGGGGCAGTTTGGGTTGATTAATTTCTTACCCCCTTTTTTTTTATTAAAATGTAGAACTTTTTATAATTTAACACTTCATCCTCCTCTAAGGGATTGGGAAGAACAATCTGACGCAAGTTAGCTTTTCTACAATTAAGTGCATCAAAAATTAATTAAGCTATTCTTAATTAATTTTTGACCAAGGGAAAGTAACCTTTGCGGATTGATGGCATTATATTAGGAAAATGAGCCTTTTCTGCCAAGTTAAAGCAAACTTGGTTTAATCAGTACTTATCCATAATATGACTAAGCTAGCTAGCCCAATAATACATAATTTTGATTTATCATCTTCTATTCTTTTCAACAGTATTCTCGACTGTTCTATTCTTAAATTGGTTGATTAGCAAGAGCCACGTCACAGATGGAAGATATATATTAAAAGAAAGGAAATGAGATGCTTAAATAAAAATGGATAATTTGCTTTATGATGTAATTTATATATAATAGTAAGTCAAATATGCGAGGGAGCTCGGCAATCGCACTTTTGAGAGATTCTTTCCATAATACCACTTCTTTTTGTTGTTTGTTTACCAATCTGATCATATGTGTAGGATTTTGAATTTTCTTTTACCAAAATCAAGTAAAAAAAAAAAAAAAAAAAGCAAAGAAAAACAATAACTAAATATATCATGGTTTACGCTAAGGCGCAGCACGATGGTCTTTTATACTTGAAAACATAGCTGTCTAAAGCTTACAAAATTTATTTATTTGAAAAAGCCTAATTAAGCCCAATATTTGCAAAAACAATGGGACCCAAAATGTGGCACTCATTAGGGCCTACTTCAAAGGCCCAAAAATTGGTACATAATGTGTATTTTTTGTTATTAAATATCGGTCTTTTATTTATTAAATACACACCAAAAAACTTTAATCGGATTTTACATAATGTGTCCCTTGCAAGCACAGGGTGATATAATATTTTATAATGAAATGGAAAAATTGGAAAACTAAAAGCAGAAAATAGAGACGGAGGAGAGAATCAATAGCAGACGCCAGCCCAGTGAAGCCCAACCCAACCCAACTCATTGTTTATTGTTTATTGTGATTAGAACATGGCACATTTTGTATCTTTCTCCTGAATTCATTAGTAGATTTATTATGTGTTATCCATCAATGTCGAATTCAAAACACATTGTATATTAATAAAAAAATTGTTCGCAGCAAGACATGAGCTGTAATGCTGTATGTAACTATATATGTATATAGTGAATTAGAAATTTAGATATCTTGGAGTCGTCACATAGCATGTCGAACAATTTGCTCCAATCGAATATTTCCATGAAAGGTCTGATTCTCTCATATTTAATACAAATATAATAATGAATTCTAAGGCTTGAATTCATTTGACAAATTATCCAAAATATCAACCCATCAATGCCCCCGGCTAGTCAGATCCAGGCATGGTTGATTGGTTGGGGACCTCCTCATGGAATTCTGGAAAGCCTTCAAAAAGGGTACATTCCAAAGAAACAAAAGCCCAGTTGGTTTTTCTTTAAAATGGCCTGTTTACAAAGGCCCATAACTAATCACCTTTTTCCCTTTATTATTTTTTAATACACGATACAATCATCAGCACCAAGATATTCTATGTTCCTCCGATGCAAGGAACACCACATGCAAACATTTATATTGCAAACAAACAGCTCATTTTGATGGCTTCCAGAGGATATTGATGAAATTTGGAATCCTGCTGATCATACGCAGCTCATACCCTACCAGTCACCAGAAACCTTAAGATGATGATATGATGCTGCTCCTAGCAATGCTGCTTAAGCTATACCTATATATACCACTAATTTTAATTAGTTCAGTTCCAGTAGCCTTTAATTTGGTTGTCCTAATTAATTAAGGAAGTTTGTTATGCTTGTCAGACTTATGACTCTCTGGTTGTCAGTCGTTTTGCTGAATTCTTTACTTTTTCCTTCTATGTTTTAGGACTCTGATCACAAGCTCAGTATTTCGGCTTTTAATGAAACGGGCTCAAAAGCCTTTTATATAAAAAAAAAATTATATTCGATAAAACAGATCATATTTTTATTTTTATTTTTATTTTTATTTTTATTTCTGGTTTCCTAAGAAAAGAAGAAAAACCAACCAAAACAAGCACACGCTCCCTAGAAGAAAATAAATGCTTCGAAGAAAATTTCCAGCCGTTGACTTTAATTAGCCACTTGCCTTGAATAACATGCTTAAAATGAAAAAAAAAAAATGATAAAAATATTTTTCTACTGTTCAACTTAATATAAGTTTTGTTTAGTTATAAAATAATAGCAAAAAGCCAAAACAAGTTAATGCATGAATCTTAAACAATTTTCAGCTGAATAAATAATACATGATAATTGTGTATTTTATATGAGTTAGTATTCATTTAATTGACTTAAATATCCAAATTATTGAATAACAGCCAGTATTAACCAATGTTAAATTGAAAATTTTAAAAATTTATAGAAAAGGGTTCAAAATAAAAATAAATTATGCTAGGGTTTAAACAGGTTCAAATGAACAAAACAATAATAGAGCATCTCTATTACAGCAATTGAAATGAAATTCTAAATAACAGTCAACCACTGTTTAGAAATTAAGCCTCTAAAATTTCTAAACTTTCACATCTCTGAAATTAATTTTAGAGTTTTTAAATAGACCACGTGAGCGATTATAAATAATTTGACCAAATCGTTTGGCCAGCGTGGCGATTAAAAACAATTTCTTAATATAGACTTTACTGAATTGTTTGTAAACAAAAAAGTGGAGTACATCTCTAAAATTTGAATAGAAATCGCTACGACCATATTAGAAATCTCAAATATTGTTTAGTAATTTATTAATATGAGTTAGTGTTCAGTGTTCAATTAAATGACTTAGTATTAATGTAATCTATATAATTTTATCATGGAATGATAAGATGCATTATTAGTTTATTGAACTGCGCATTAATTGACCTTGTCTGGCTTTAAATTTCTGAAGTCAGTCTTTAGCGCAAGTCTTTTTTAAATATAATAGAGAATCGAAGTTAGGTTCCTTCCAAAACAAAACACTTGGCAACCAATCAAAATAAGAAAATAGTCAAGATATATATATATGATGTTGTGTAAGGTGGGTGTCTTTACCTAACATTGCTTTCATACACGTAAGATATGATAGAGAATTAATTATGTTGATTGTTACCTACATTATCACTATTCTATTTTTCATCACATAATAATATATATATAATTAGAGGAGGGTTCCAATGCACTCTTTTTGTGCTCCTAACGTGCACCAACTCTCATATCTTCATTTTCAAAGTTCAAATAGTCGATTCGAACCTTCCAACGTGTTCTTCATATTAAAATGTGCTTGGAGACCAAATTTTACATTTTTTGAAAATTTTTTACTATTTTTCAGAATTTTGATTAAACTATCCAATAATTTAAAATTCAGCAAAGTGATGATTTTCAAAAATTCTGAAAAAATAGTAAAAATTTTCAAAAAATGTAAAATTTGGTCTCTAAGCACATTTTAATATGAAGAACACGTTGGAAGGTTCGAATTGACTATTTGAACTTTAAAAATAAAATATGAGAGTTGGGTGCACGTTAAGAGCACAAAAAGAGAGTGCATTGGAACCCTCCTCATTAATTAATATAACATACTAAAAAACAAAATTCTCAAAATCTATGAAGTATGAACACATTGAGTTGGAGGAGACTTTGAATGGACAATGGCGTATAAATTCCAAATTGTACAATTTTTGTGTGAGCATCATCCTAGCTAATTAATGAAATGATGAAATGATAATAGTTTTGGTTTTGGGCATGCAAAAAAAATAAATAAAAAATATGAAAGCGAGAAGAAATAACAGTAAAAACAAATGTACGTGGAATCCAATTTCCAACCCAAGAATAAATTGTA
>JAJGRW010001054.1:107683-152683 GCA_025461045.1 Carex parvula | reverse complement strand
TACTATTTATTAAGCCACTTTGAAAATCGCTGATCCGGTGGTCCAGAAAATTTTACTGTTTTTTACTGTTCACAGTAGATCAGCGATTTTCAAAGTGGCTTAATAAATAGTAAAAAAATTTCAAAAAATGTAAAATTTAGTCTCCAAGCACATTTCAATATAGAGAACATGTTGAGTGGTTCGGATCGGTTGTTTGGATTTTCAAAATCAAAATATGAGCGTGAAGTAAAAATGACATCTTACTTCACAACTCACCATAGCCCAGCTCTATATATATATATATATATATATATATATGCATGTTATTATTATGCTAACAAGAGAATTGAATCCAATTATATATATATTCAAAGATCGACCGATCGTATGGTCCTTCTTAGCTTATTAAAGAATTTAATACCGTGTTCAATATCGATCTGTACGGCGTTGCTGTTCAATATATATATATATATAGATCATGCTACGTATCAATTAATGACAAATTTATTGTACTTAATTTCTCATTAATTTATTGACGAAAGAAAATATTATTCTCCTCCTTAATTAATTTGCCGACAGACATATATATGATGGAATATATCTTATGTAGCCTTTTGGTAAAAATATATAAACTTTTGAGGTTTATGTTCCTTGTATTTTTAATTTGTTGTTGAAGGCTATAAGACAACATGAACTTTTTTTTATTAATTTTTTTTACTTAATGCAAGGGTTCGTCTATTTGGTACCTCGATCAGGAAGAATATGTTTCAGTCAACTAAACATAATTTTCCAACATTAATATAAAGTTTAAATCAACCAATTACGAGTAAAATTAAAAGGTCGATGAACCCGGCCTTTTTAAATAAAGAATAATAAACTATATATTACAAGATACACATCTTGAATTTTTGGGTGTAGATAGTAGATCCTAGCTATCAAGGAGTACATAAAAATTCATTTGAAAAAAGCTACGCTCATGACAGAGATCTACATTAATTATATTAAACGTTACAAAACATACATGCATTAATTATTACTCCAATTAATTATCTCTAGAAAAAGTAGAGTGAAAAATTAATTTCTTCAAAAGTTAAATGTTGCACTACATTTAATAACACTTGGTAGTTGGCTAGAGTTAAAGCCCCAAAAGGAAAACTGCATGCGTGGTACGTACATGCAGGTACCAGTTGAATTTCAATTACAAATTGAATGCCATCCGGAAAATAAAGAAATTCCTCAACCTTTTTTAAAAAGAAAAATAGTCACTGACTAATTACAAACATTTTCGTGACTATTTTTCTTTTTTAATAACATATGTGGCCGACATTTTTACTAATATCCAAAGTTTAATAGAAATTAATTAATATAATCAGATCTGCTGAAAAGTTATAAAAATATCTGCACCAGCCATTTTCTGGCCGGTACCCAAATTTTTTTTTTTGCAACTGTACTGGCCATTTTCTGGCCGGTACTTATTATTATTTTTTTTAAGAATGGGCATAGCATAGTTGGCTAGAAGAAAAGTCATAGCAAACTCGGATTGAAGTACCGATATTTTTTTTGACAGTGTCATATGGCACTAAAGTTTATTGTTCGCATGCAGCTAGTGAATTTATTTTGACAATAACCATCATTCTAAAATTGAGTACCAATGCTTTATGCACGGCCTAACGACGGCAGAAGTGCATCGATGTTTCATTGCAAAAATATCAACGACGCACCGATTTTTTTTTTTGCACTATCTTGCTTAATTGCCAATGCTAAGTCTAATAAAACATCAGTGACGCACCGATGTTTTTTTAGCACTACCCGGCTAATAGAACATTGATGTTTCATTGCAAAAACATCGATGATGCACCGATACATGCAACCGATGTAACACACACATCCAACCAAATACATTTGTTTGATCTTAGCCAAACTGAGTGCAAACTTCAATCCGAGTTTTCTACGACTTTTTCTTTTAGCCAACTATGCTATGCCCATCCTTAAATAAAAAAAAAAAAAAATTGGGTACTGATCATTTTCCGGCCGGTACTAAATTAAATTGAGTCCCGGCCAGAAAATGACCGGTACAGATATTTTTATAACTTTTCAGCGAATCTGGGTATATTAATTAATTTCTATTAAACTTTGAATATTAGTAAAAAAAATGTCGGCATATGTGGCATGCACCTCAACTAGTCATCACATGGTACCCACAAAAATAAATTTTAATTCATTTTTAATATGGTCAATCCATATGGGGCATCTCTTGGATTTTATGTTCCCTTGTAATCATTTTTCCAGTTAAATTATATGAAGATAATATATATTCTCTCTCCATTAATTCCCTATGTCCGTTGAGAAATCACAAACATTAATTTATTATAAAAAAATTTAAGGTCAAAGGCAGAGTGCTGAGATACATGCAATCCACAACTCCTTGTCACTGGTAAATGTCCCATGAGGTATCAGAAAATCAAAGAATTTGGAGGAGTTATAGCTAGGGATGTTATCTCTCGCTCAATTCAAGCAACGAAAGGGGAGAGAAAATGTTGGAACTTTGCTAGGAATTTGATTTCAAATTAGAAGAGAGAGAGAGAGGGGCTAATGCTGTTACCTTAATTCAATTAATTTGGAACAGATCTGATCGTGCGGCCTAGGACGACTTTGGATAAAAATCCTGTCCAAATGTCTTCGGACCGAACCTCAAGCCAAACTTACTTGAGGGTATAGTTCAGCCCGATTGGTCACTTTTAAGCCAGTTGGATTGATTCCACAGCAGGGTTTAGGGTTAGGGTGAGAATCTGCTGCGATTCTGAGGGATCGTAGGACCCTGCGATTTTAATTCCAACCGTTCAAATGATGAAACCCCGAATCTTTTGGAGAAGTCATTTTCTGTGCACAAATCTCAAAACATTCGAACGGTTGGGATTGGAATCGCAGGGACCCTGCGATCCCAGAGGATCGCAGCAGATTTATTTCCTTAGGTTAGGGTTATGCGCTCCTCTTGCGCCAGTAGCTAATTAGTACCAAAGCATGAAACGAGGACTTAAAGAAAGCCAAAAGAAAGATAGTACGGAGCCAATATTTGATGGACAAGCTCAGAGACAGAGCCAATATTTGACAGCTGTCCATCCCTAGATTTATTTTTTGGATCCCTATTACTACTTAATTGTGCCTCAATTTAATTTAATATTTTGAACTTATTTAAAAGAGAAGAAGATAGATATTTGAAATGATTTTCATTATTTTCTCATTGATTTACATTCTACAGCTTTCTCTATATTTATAGAAAGGGAATCTTAGCTAAGATACAAATCCAGCACATGCTAACAGACAAATAGAAATAACAGCTCATGCAAAGAAACATATGGTATAACAGATAAAATAGAATCAATCCGTTGGGATATTATTTTGAGAAGCTTGATCTTCTGTGGCAGCAGAGGTATTTATCATTGTTGTAATCCCCCCCCCCCGCAAGCTGATGTGGCAGGAGTCACAGTAAGCTTGGTGCGTAAGGACCGAAATCTAGGTGAAGGTAGAGATTTGGTGAAGAAGTCGGCCAACTGGTCATCGGAGCATATAAAGCAGACCGAGAGCTCTTTGGAAGCAACCCGTTCACGCACAAAGTGTTAGTCAATCTCGACATGCTTCGTTCTTGCATGGAACATTGAATTTGCCACAATGAAGGTGGCACCTATGTTGTCGCACCAGAGGGTGGGTGGATGAGGTAGAGTGATACGAAGTTCATGGAGTAGATATTGGAGCTACAAAATTTCGGTGCAAGTGATTGCCAGGCTATGGTACTCGGCCTCAGTGCTAGAACGAGATACGGTTGGCTGCTTCTTAGCACTCCAAGAGATGAGATTTGGTCCCAAAAATATGCAAAAGCCAGTGGTGGATCGTTGATCGTCAGGACACCCAGCCCAATCAACGTCGGAATAGGCATTGAGCATAAGTGACTCGGAGTGGCGGAGAGTAAGCCCATGGGAAATGGTTCCTTGGAGATAACGTAATATTCTTTTGACGGCCACCCAATGAGGAATAGTACGGTTATGCATGAACTGAGAGACATAGTTGACGGCAAAAGAAATGTCAGGCCTGGTGATTGTCGCGTATTGTAGGGCCCCAACGACGCTACGATATAAATGTGGATCTTCAAATGGTGAACCATTGGCCATAAAAAGAGGTGTACCAGCAATCATAGGGGTGTTGCAAGGTTTGCATTAGAGCATGTTGGTTCGGCTTAGGAGAGAGTGTATATACTTGGTTTGGGTGAGATGAAGGCCATGTTCGTTAGAGGTGACTTCAATCTCCAAAAAGTAGTGTAGACGTCTAAGTGTTTTGATGGCAAAGTGAGTTTGGAGATGAGAAATGCAAGATTGGATCATGCCTGAGTCACTGCCTGTGATGAGAATGTCGTCCACATATATAAGTAGAAAGGTGGTATGACCATGAGCAAATGACATAGAGAGAGGGGTCATATTGAGAGGCATTGAAACCAAATTCGAGAAGAGCGGAGGTGAGTTTGTGGAACCAAGCGCGGGGTGACTGTTTGAGACCATAGAGTGACTTCAAGACGCGACACACATGGTTAGGTCGAGAGGGATCAGCAAATCCCGGGGGTTGTGACATGTAAACGGTTTCGGCGAGGTCTCCATGTAGGAAAGCGTTTTGAACGTCAAGTTGCTGGATAGGCCAACGGTATGAGACGGCTAGTGACATGATTAAGCGGATGGTGGTAGGGTGGACGACGGGGCTGAATGTATCAAGGTAATCGACGCCTTCATGTTGATGGAAGCCTTTGGCAACGAGACGGGCTTTGTAGCGTTCAATGGAGCCATCGGATTTGCGTTTGATCTTGTAAACCCATTTGCAACCTACAATATTCATGTTAGAATCAAAAGGGACAAGAGTCCATGTGTGGTTATGAGCGAGGGCATCAATCTCTTGAGCCATAGCGTGACGCCATGTCGGGTCGGAATTAGCTTGTTTGAAGATGGAGGGTTCGGTTTCTAGAGAAGTAGAGAAGGCAACATGGTTTGGAAAAGTGCGAGGCCATCGAGTATTATCTCTTGTTCGGGTTATCATGTGATGGGTAGAAGTTGTCTGTGAAGAGAGATTAAGAGGAGTGGAGAGTGTAGTTTCGGTGGCTAAGGGTGTAGCTAATCCAACAGCTGGCGGATCTGTTTGGGAGGTAGTAGAATGGCTGCTGTGTAAAGAAGAGGTGGGCTGCTGTGTGTTGGGCTGCTGTAAGGGGTCAAAATTGGGCTGTGGAGAGGATAGGTTCGGACCAGGCTGGGGAGAAGTAAAAGGGGGAAAAGTGGGCTGCTGTATACTGGGCCGTGTAGAGGGAAAAGGCTGTGGAGAGGGTTGGTTCGGTCTAGGCTGCTGAATGTTGGGTCATGTATGCTGGGCCGTGTAGGGGTAATGCTGCGCAAGAATGGAGAGTGGTTGTTGAGGCTCGGTCTGAGATAGAGAAGCACATGAAGGTTTAGGCAAGGCAAAAGGGAATTTGCTCTCATCAAATTGAACATTTCTAGAAATGTAAATTTTATTGGAGTCCAAATGTAGACAACGGTATCCCTTTTGAGCTAGAGCATAACCAAGGAAGACACAAGGTAAGGCTCTAAGTTGTAGTTTGTGAGCATTGTAATCACGAGTGTACGGAAAGCAAAGACAACCAAGTATTCGTAGAAGTGAATAATCGGGAGTCTTATTGAATAGAGTTGTGTATGGGATGGTGGAGTTGGATGGGAGATGGTTTATTAGGTAGATAGTGCTTGAAAAAATTTCATCTCAAAATTTTGGAGGTATAGAAGCACGAGACATAGAGACAAGAGTAAGTTCTATAAGGTGGCGGTGTTTGCGTTCGGAAACGTCGTTTTGTTGAGGGGAGTAGGGGCAAATTGTTTGATGTTGAATTTGGGGAAATTAAGTGTGTATGGGTTTATATTCGGTTCCGCCGTCGGTACGGAGGGTTTTGATAGTGGTAGATAGGAGGTTTTCGATTTGACTTTTAAAAAGAGCAAAAATTTTTGGCACTTCACTTTTATTCGACATAAAATAGATCTAAGTAAACTTGGAGTAATCATCCACAAAGAGAATGTAATAACGGTAGCCATTAAAAGATTCAATAGGGGAAGGGCCCCACATATCCGAATGCACAAGTTCTAAAGGGAAGGAAGAAGTAGATAAAGATGATGCAAAAGGTAAATGATGCGACTTAGCCATGCAACAATCATGACAAAGTTCGAGTTTATTAGAACTACAAGGTAGAGAATGAGAATTTAAAAATTGTAAAGTAATAGCATGAGAGGGATGACCCAAACGGGCATGCCATGTGGAGGCCGAAGCGCGCAAACCAAGAAAAGCTTGAGGTGGTCGGGTAGGAGAAGACAAAGTAAAGGAGTAGTGGCCATGAGAAAAAGGAATATCAAGGATTGTTGTCTTGGTGCAGCGGTCCTTCAAGTGACAAAAGGTAGAAGAAAAATCAAGGGTTAGATGTGGATTGTCATGCAAAAGTCTAGAAATACTCAAAAGATTTTTTGAAAAGGCTGGAACATGAAGTATATCACAGAGGAGAATTAAATGAGAAGAAATAGTGAGAGATGAAGAACCAATGTGTGCAATCGGAAAGTCGGTTCCATCCCCAATTTGTAAGTTGTCTTGACCGACATAATTATAGAAGCTTGAGAGGTTGTTCAAGTCACTCGTGACGTGATTGGTAGCCCCAGAATCTAATATCCATTCCATGGACTGTGGAGGCGAGTGTCAGTTTGAGCAGAGTATGCTTGGAAATTCGGTCGGGGCTTGTACTCAGGATCTGCATCGAACCTGTACCAGCAAAAACGAGCAAGGTGGCCTACTTTGGAGTAGATCTGGCAAGTGGGTTTTGGGGCTGTCGGCCTTGAATGGGAACTAGGCTGAGCAGTAGTTGGATTGAATGGAGGTCTAGTTTGGTTATTAGGCCGAGAGGTAGGATATGTGGATGGGTTATTGAGGCGTAGGTAACAGTGGACGAGTAGTGTTTTGGGAAGGGGGTCGGGTATAGGGAGTATATGAAGGCTTATTGGAACGGGTATAGAGTGCTGATGGGTTGGAGACAGAGGGTAGAGAGGGTGGTACCATTTGAGATTGAAGCCGAGATTCAAAGGTGAGCAGCCTTCCATGGAGATCGGCAAAGGTGAGAGAGTCATAGTAGGCGGTAGTGATGGCTACTGTGAAGGAGTTGAACTCGGCAGGGAGGCCATTGATGATGGCCACCACTAGATCTTCTTCAGGTACGGGATAGCCAATAAAGGCAAGCTCGTCAGCGATCCGGCGCATTCTCTGGAGGTATTTGGAGCAAGATATGGTGCCTTTGGTGGTAGATTGCAGCTGGCGGCGAAGGTCTGAAAGGCGGGCTCGAGATGTAGAAGAGAAGGTTGTTTGGAGATTTGTCCAAAGATCGAAAGAGGTAAGGCACGACATGACCTGAGCCTGAATCGATTCAGTGAGAGAGGAACGCAACCAGCCCAATAGCAGCTAATCCTGGCGAGTCCATGGCAGGAACTCGGGGTTGGTGATAGTGGCGCCGACAATGGTGGTTATGGTCGGGGAAGGGGGTAGAGAAGTAAATATTTGGAGAGATTATATCCATGGATAAGAGGAAGCAGCTGGGATTTCCAAGTGAGGTAATTAGCATTTGTTAATTTGGTAGGGATGGGTGGGAATATTTGTATAATCGGATCTGGAGTAGAAGCGGTCATAGGTAGAGGCGGCGAAGTGTTTGCCGTTGTTGAGGCTCTGATACCATGAACTTATTTAAAAGAGAAGAAGATAGATATTTGGAATGATTTTCATTATTTTCTCATTGATTTACATTCTACAGCTTTCTCTATATTTATAGAAAGGGAATCCTAGCTAAGATACAAATCCAGCACATGCTAACAGACAAAATAGAAATAACAGCTCATGCAAAGAAACAAATGGTATAACAGATAAAATAGAATCAATTCGTTGGGATATTATTTTGAGAAGCTTGATCTTCTGTGGTAGCACAGATATTTATCATTGTTGTAATATATTTGCCCAACCCTGTGACAGGCCTGACCCAATTACACAATAACAGCTCATAAAAACATTAATTATGGTTTTGTATTATATTATGATGGTGTTTACATGTAGCTAGATATTGCAATTTTAAATTTTCTAGACTAAACATGTACGATCTTACGATCAGGAAAGCAAGCATCTACGCAGTTTATGGTTCACATCACACATGTGAACAAGCATAGGGTTTCAAAACTGTACCTCTCCAACTGAATGGAGCGCGAGCGACCAAAAGCTAGCACCTTAGTCTCATTTGTGCCTTCTTCTCCAAGTTACCACAATGACAACCTCAAAGCTAGATCCATCCAAAATTTGATTGAGAGAGAGATGATTTCAATACTAGATGTATTACAATCTCTCCAAAATCAAATCATTTGTAACTTCACTTGTAGACTCGCATTCCTCAACAAGAAACAAATCAAAAGAATAAGCAAATGCTCAACACATGAGCAACTCAAATGAGATCAATCAAATGAGCAAAGAAAGATCAAATCGAATCTCAAAATTAGATCTAACACAAGATCTAAAACAAGCAAGAGAAGAGGAGAAGAAAGACGCCAAAACCAAGGCGATTGACCTCTAGTGGTGGTGGCCGCGGCCTAGGGTGGTGGCCGGTCGACGGCTGAGAGAGGCAGCGTCCCAGCTGGGGGGCGACGACCTATGGTGGTGCGGCAGCCCTAGGGTTGGCCAGGGGAGGCGGCGGCCTAGGGGCTCGACCCCAGGTGGGTTCGCCCAAAAAGAGGGAAAAGAAATGAAGGAGATGAGGAGATGAGAGAATTAGATGGATGGGAAAGAGAAGGGAATGGTGAGATATTTAAATGGAGGCTCTTATATTAATTGTGAAATTACCATCTTGTCCAACCAATCAATGCATGAGATTGATCTCTATGTGGAGATATTGGTAATAAGACAATATGTTAGTCCAATGGACCAACATTACATTTAAATATCTCACAAAATATCTATGGACCAAGTGGACCAAACCCCTTCTCCAAGCCAACTCCTCACTCCAACAGATGTTGACCAATCAACACTTGCTCCCTACCAGATCAGCTATTCCCGCAGTTGACTTTTGTTGACCGAGGTCAAGATAAACTTATTTTAGCCATAAAACCCAAACTTTAAGTTCGTTTTGCACGTTGCACATATCCACGCGATTCTTGAATCAAACTCTATCTATTGGCACAATCAAATTGACAAAATGAATAAATACTATCAACATCTTTTTTTGTTTAATCACATTAAACAGTTACTCGATTAATTTGTACATCACATGTACCAAATTAATACGACCTTTGATCCACACTTATATGTGTTGATTGAATGCCATATGTAGTGTCCCACATCACATGATACATTCTAGGATTTGACTTAGTGTTATCTCATAATACCATTAAGTATCATATCACTATATGATATCTCAACAGGTACCTTGTGGGGTGTGACCGTTTTGGATCTGTATTTATGTTGGCGATAAAATCACATTTCATTGATCATAAGTTGCCTCTAGTATAAAGCAATATGATTATCCAATTAATACAGATAATATGTTCTCAGACAGTATCATATATTGCCCGTGTAATATTCAATACCACATGATATCTATAGTGATAAGCGCAAGTCAGAAACATGTCATCTTACTTATCCATTATGTTACTTGACTCAAGAGGTCAATTATATTCACAATCAACAATTGATTGTAATGCGCATATATAATCTTGCTCAATCAAGAGACCCAACAGATATCATCACTCATCACAATATCACATTTTGTTATGAGGGATATTCGTCTTCTCGATTCTTCACGAACTTCTCCAAGTGAGATATGTACACATAACAACTACCCTTTGTAATCTCTTATGCATAAGACTACATTGGAATAGTGATGAGTCCAAATTGAACTACTAACTTTAAGTATAAATTAATATACTTTTTAACCCTAATGTCTACTTACGTTCAGATCACAAGTGCATGATCCTACCGTGTAGTATAATTGGAGTGTCGATCCACATGGATAGTGTATTAGTTATCTAACTCTTTGCTAGTCTAGATACTTGAGGGGTTTTGAAAATAGGTTTTAAAATAGTTTTTAATAATAAAAAGGTAAGGTTCAATACCCTCAAGGTTTATGCGGTAGCGCTAATTATGCTAAGGTTTGGGTTAAACAATTAAATAGAGATTCTCTAGGGTTCAGGTTTTCTCCTTCTAAATTATGCAAAAATATATATTTCTGACGTCTCTCTACTCCGCATGCGGCATGCCACCCCGTATGCGGCATAGATTGTCCCACAGCTACCCCGCATACGGCACTATCACTACCCCGCAGGGCGTGCTGGGTTTCTGTGTACGTGATTTGAAAGATTTTCTGATCTCACGATCGGCTTTTGGGGCAATAGTTTAGAGTACTATAAGTATGCAATTATCTTTCTCACACAAACACTATTATTCATATCCTATTAAGTATCTACTAATAAAACCCTTAATTAATTATCCCAAAGACCTTACCTAAATTAAGTATCTACTAATAAAACCTAAATTTCCAATCTACGCTACCCTACCAAGGAGACCACTGGGTTCTAACCCTAGTCTTTGAACCGCTGTCAGGCCTTGTTTGTCAAAGTGTTACATATACTTACATGCAATCCCACTCATACCGGGATGCAATGAAATCATACACCTATTGGTATGTGGAGGGTAACTGACATATAGTAGACAGAACTATGTATGCAAGGACAATAAAAAAGAATTTAAATAATAAACCAAACACAAATCAACATACACAAAACATAATATATATAAAACATAACAAAGAATTCGATTACAAATCCTCACCCTAGAGATGAGGAGTTTAGTTCATCATGGCCATGACAAAATAAAAGAAATAAAATAAAGAGAACATAGACTACAACCCAATTGAAGATTGAAGAACCCTAGCCTCCTTAGATGACGCATTTTTTTTTTTCTCGGCTTCCGATGACTACTCTCATCTCTCTAAGTAACTCTCTAACCTAATCTAGCATGAGAATGCTAATCGATTCTATGAACTTAACACAATTAAACACGCACACTAAAATCAATTACAAGAGGGGCTTTTATAGCCTTCCTAAATGAGAGGTGGAGTAGTGAGAGTAGTGGAAGTAGTGGAAAATGTGGAGACTTGGAGTGCACTCCAAGTTTGCTAAAAATAGCATTCTAAACTTGGCCCTGAAGTAATCACGCATTTCTAGAAAAATTCTGCCAAAAGTAGCATCAACAGTGGAGATTTGATCAGAATCTGAACAGTCCACGG
The DNA here is from genome assembly GCA_025461045.1 of Carex parvula. NCBI lineage: Eukaryota > Viridiplantae > Streptophyta > Magnoliopsida > Poales > Cyperaceae > Carex > Carex parvula. The sequence continues at coordinate 141,336 of JAJGRW010001054.1, read as the reverse complement.
ATCGTGCGGCATAGATGTATGCCGCATGCGGCATAGGTTGAACCCGCACGACCTCCTAACTTAGCGGATTTTCTGTAATTTTGCCATTTTGCATGTTGTGCACTTCGTGTGAGGTGTTGCATGCTCCCGACGGTGCCCTGATTTGGTGCTAACTTCAGAAATTGCCTAAATTCGACATATTTGATCCATTTTTGGCCTAATTACGCAACTTTCTCCAAAACCTGCCAAAATAGCCTAAAAACACATTTGCGGTAAATAAATTAGAAAAATAGCTACTTTGCAATCGCTTTTGGCCATTTTCCGTAATAAAAGGTATGGATTTTCGCTATATGTTTTGGCCCGATCAAATAGCATCACATGCACAACTCTCAAGTGAGAAAACTGAATCATCTTAGACTTTAGACATATACACCATGCAAACATTAATGACATATATATATATACACGGACTCCTTTTATAACGTGCACCATAAAGTCACTTCCAATGCCATATACTCTTAGATGCATCAATGATATTAAACCGATCTTCATCGATTGATTCGTGAAACCCAATCAATATTTAATCATCACGCTAATCTTATATGTAATAGTGTTCTTTGCTAATTACAAATATTAGGAAAATCTAGAGTTTATTACTTGTTACTGGATAGTGTCTCACAATCTGAATCTTATTCAGATAATATAAGTAATGTCAAACTCAAAACACAAATTGATCATATCAACTAATATATGAACAAACAAGCAATAACATTAACTCCATCATATTCTCCGATTAAAAGTGTTAATTTTGGAATTGAATGATTCAAGAGGTATTTCACTTCTTACTTTGCTCCAATTGCTTCGTCTTATTATATCTTCGATTAAAAAGAAAGACAGTGATAAATAAAGAGAAATGCTCGCTACAACGTCATGGACTTGAAAATTTTAGTAAGTGTGTGTACTTTTTTTTATATGAAAAAAATACAACTTGTTAGGACTTTTAATATTTTCGTATTTTTGAATTTTCTGCCTCCTCCTGACTCAAATTCTAGCTACGCCACTGGACGAGCTAAAGCAACTTAATTTTCTGACAACAATTAGAGTATCAACATCAGTAAAATTAAGAAGAAATTTTAATAACCATCAAGTATTAAATAATAGTTATAGTCAAATTTAATTTCTAAATACCTAACACTCATACAATTAATTTTTAATTGTTTTAGCTATGACATTAATAATTATCACGAAATTAAAAATTACGAGTGCCAACAAAAATAGTTAGAAAGTAATTATCTTAAAAAAATATTTTAAAATTAGAATACGCTACATCCCAAAAAAAAATATAATATGAAGTATGAGCATATTTTTAGAAATAAAAAATTCTCAATACGTAAACTCGTACAAACTGCAAATAGAAATATTAATACCATCTTTCATCTTTGTTTTATTAACATTTTTAATTTTATTGTGAAAAAGAAGATTAATTAATTAATTATGGGCCGAAAGTCATGGGCTTCAATACAGATCAATACAGATCATTAGGAACGTGAAATGGTAACTAATTCTCCTTTCATGAGTTATAATTAAATGCGCAAATCCCAATTATGTCAAAGCAAAATTTACGGGTCAATGATTATGTTATCCAATAAATTTAATAAATAAAAATTAAAGAGGGCACCAAGATGCCAGCTGCATGCATAAATCTCAAAAGAATTGGGAGAATAGAATAGAATAGAATAGAATATAATAGAATAGAATAGAATAGCACTTTAAAGTGGGAGGCAACAGGCCCAACAGGCCAACGTGGCAACGTGCACCTCAAATTTGTTTTTGTTTCTTTTCTCCTCTCCATTTGGGAATTGGGATCTACTTAGCCAGGGTATAGGTAGGTACTCTTCATTTAGTCTCCTTCCTCTCTAGGAAAAGGAAGCAAGGAAAATCCCCGCCTCCAGCAGTACTGTAAGTGATTCATTCGATTCAGCTCTGCTTCTCTAAACCAGTAACTCAATTTGATCACTCAAATTCATTCATTTCATTCTTTCAATGCTTTAGATCTTGCAAATTTGTCTTCTGTAGCTAGCTAGGTAGGTAGTTCACAAGTCACTCAGTCGGTTCTCTAAGCAAATCTGAATCCTAGTAGAAAAAGATGAAGAGGAGGATACTTTTCCTCTGATTTATCAGCTCTTCTAGATCTGAAAGACATCACTTTGTTCTTACCGTAAATTTTTACAGTTCCATCAGATCCAGCTTATTGGATTCAAATCACACCACACCAAATCACTGCGTCCTTGTTAGGAATTATTATTATTTGTAAATTAATAAATCCTTATCTCGGAATCACTGAATTTCATATTACTTTCTGGTAATAAAGCCAGCTTTCTAAGTAGATCTTTTTTTTTCATGTATGCTGTATGCAAAGTTTGAATTTGAAAAGTTTCCCTGCTTAAACCAAATGTACATATTTAGCAAGCCCTCAAATTGTTTCCCCCCCTTGAATTTTAACACTCATTGATTACCCTTTTCAACAGGTAAAAAAAGGAAAACAGAGCTAAACAACAATGAGTACATACAAACCAAAGAACATTCTCATAACCGGCGCGGCTGGGTTCATCGCATCCCACGTTGCAAACCGCTTGGCCCGCAACTATCCTGACTACAAGATCGTTGTGCTTGACAAGCTTGACTACTGCTCAACCCTAAAAAACCTCAGCCCGGAAACCCGCAACTCTCCCAATTTCAGATTTGTCAAAGGCGACATAGCCAGTGCTGACTTAGTTAATTACCTCCTTATAACTGAATCCATTGACACCATAATGCACTTTGCTGCTCAAACCCATGTTGACAATTCTTTTGGGAATTCTTTTGAATTCACAAAGAACAACATCTACGGGACCCATGTGCTTCTAGAAGCATGCAAGGTGACCGGTGGGATCCGTAGGTTCATCCATGTCAGCACGGATGAGGTGTATGGTGAGACTGACGAGGATGCAGTTGTGGGTAACCATGAGGCATCCCAGTTGCTACCAACGAACCCATATGCAGCTACTAAGGCCGGTGCTGAGATGTTGGTCATGGCATATAGCAGGTCTTATGGTTTGCCGGCTATAACCACAAGAGGGAATAATGTCTATGGCCCAAACCAGTTCCCAGAGAAACTTATTCCGAAGTGTATTTTGCTAGCTATGAGAGGGAAGGAGTTGCCGATTCATGGAGATGGGTCAAATGTGAGGAGCTATTTGTATTGTGAGGATGTGGCTGATGCATTTGAGGTCATTCTTCACAGAGGAGAGGTAAGGCGATTGAAATAATTAGTAAAATGAATTATGGTATTGTCGCTACCATTGAAATTAGCCACAACCAAGTCGTAGCTGGTTTTCTTGGTACTGAACACACCACGCCGAATAAGCACTAATGAGAGAAGATCTTGTTTTCTTTTTCTTTTCTTTCTTTTCCTTTTTTTAGCGAAGTGCACAAAATATTTTAATTACAGGCAAAAATAATTTGACAACTAACATATCTGCAGTTCTAATATCTAGATTTCGGTAAGTGTTTTATCGGTTTTGTCCTGGTTGTCAATATCTTTTTTTTTGAAAACTGATAGAGGCTATCAGTGAATCCTGGTTGTCAATATCACATTTGTCTTTACTGTATTGTTGCTAGCGCCAAATATTATTGAAAGGATGTTGATTAGTACTGTTTTTGCTGTATCTACATTGTACACTTAACATGTTTTTTATTAGTACTGGTTTTGTCCAGGTACCAAGAGCAAATCATAGCTCATGTTTTTTCTGTATTTACATTGTACACTTAACAGATTTAAGAGTTCAACAACTATCTTTCCTTAACTTATAAAAAAGCTAAGAAAAAGGCTCTGTGGACAGGTAAAGTTGTCAATATATGCCTACCATTCTCTAATGATTGGGTATCTTGTGCTTTTTGTCTTCAGAAATGTCAGACAATAGTTGAAAAGTTGGGAATGTTGTGTATTATCTAGATATGCAAATAAATACTGGGTGTGATTTCCCAAAGAAATTTAAAAAGATGATGTAGGAAATACGATCTCTTACTTAAGGTCAAAAGCTAGTGTACTTACAAAAAGAAGTCTGTACATGCATCTTTTGATGATACCTCAAAAAGAAGTCTGTACATGCATCTTTTGATGATACCTCAATTTCAGGTGGGCCAAGTGTACAATATCGGTACGAAAAAGGAGAGACGTGTCATAGATGTTGCAAATGACATATGCAGGCTCTTCGACCTTGACCCTACTAAAATGATCCGTTTTGTTGAAGACCGCCCGTTTAATGACCAGCGGTACTTCCTTGAAGACCAAAAGCTGAAAAACCTTGGATGGTCTGAGCGTACCACCTGGGAAGATGGCCTTAGAAAAACCATGGAGTGGTACACAACTCATCCTGACTGGTGGGGTGATGTGACGGGAGCTCTTTTGCCACATCCTCGCATGCTAATGATGCCAGGTGCCGACCGCAACTGGACAGAGGAATTGCAAATCCTGAGACCAACCTCATCAAAAGAAAATAGTACCCAGACTGCCGAACCAGCTTCTGTTTCAGAGGGAAAGCCGAAATTTAAATTCCTGATATATGGCCGGACCGGCTGGATTGGGGGGTTGCTTGGGAAACTGTGTGAGAAGCAAAGTATACCTTATGTGTATGGTACTGGCCGACTTCAGGATCGGACCAGCCTTGTGATGGATATTCAAAGGGTTAAACCAACCCATGTATTTAATGCTGCTGGTGTAACGGGTCGGCCCAATGTTGACTGGTGCGAATCACACAAGCAAGACACAATCCGTACCAATGTGGTTGGTACGCTAACCCTGGCAGATGTGTGTCGTGAGAATGGTTTGTTGCTAATGAATTATGCAACTGGCTGTATTTTTGAATATGATGAGGATCACCCGCTTGGTTCTGGTATTGGGTTCAAGGAGGAGGATAAACCGAACTTCCATGGGTCATATTATTCAAAGACTAAAGCCATGGTATGTGAACTACTGCTTCTCTCTCCTTTTCTCTTCGTTATGTGAATGTCATTTCTTATTGGCTCATTTATAAAATACAATAGGACAATGGAAAACCTAAAAGCAACATACAATGAATTCTGAGAATATACAAAGCAAGTTTTAGTACTATCAGTGTGATACAAGTAGGCCCAAGAACATTTTGGCATATAGCAGTTCAGTTCTTTTCCTTCCAATAACATGTAGACAGTACTTGTAGCTACTTTGTGCACAAATCCTTGCATTTATTAAGGCTGAGATGCCAGTCCCTGAGTACAAGTCAAATGTTTATTCCAGGTTGAAGAGCTCTTAAAAGAATACGAGAACGTCTGCACATTACGTGTGCGTATGCCGATTTCATCTGACCTGTCAAACCCCCGCAACTTCATCACTAAAATTGCCCGGTACGACAAGGTGGTGAACATACCGAACAGCATGACAGTTTTGGATGAGCTGCTCCCAATCTCCATCGAGATGGCAAAGCGGGACCTACGTGGCATATATAACTTCACCAACCCTGGAGTTGTCAGCCACAATGAAATCCTGGAGATGTATAAGAAATACATGGACCCTTATTTTACATGGAAGAACTTCACACTGGAGGAACAGGCTAAGGTTATTGTGGCCGCAAGGAGTAACAATGAGATGGATGCGTCTAAGCTCAAAAACGAGTTTCCGGAATTGTTGCCGATTAAGGAATCCATAATTAAGTATGTTTTCGAGCCCAATAAAAAGGTTCAGTTCTGAGCGAATTGATATTGGTATTGATCATTTCTTCTCTCTCTTTTTTTTTTTTTTCTCTTTTTTATTATTAAGTTATTCTTAAGTTGTAAGTTAAGGTGAACTATTGTAGCTCCTATTTGTTTGGAATTTGGATGGGTCGATTATATAGTTGTCTTGTTGAGATTTTTGGATCTGTCAATGTTTCACAGCCATGTAATAAGTATTGGTTTACCGCCCGCGAGGGAAAATAAGTTTGGTTTATTGTGTCACTGGTTAAGCTTGGTTCTGTACTCTGTACTATCAAGTTATTATGGATAATATAAATTGGGGGAATCGGTTATATACCCATCAAAGTTTAGAATTTGGATATTTGCCCATATTGTATTAGAAATTTATCTCAAATTTGAATACAATATGGGCAAATATCCAAATTCTAAACTTTTGATGGGTATATAACCGATTCTCTCATATAAATTTTGCTTAATTATTTTGTTTCACATACCAGAGGAGAGGTGCGAACATAAGCTTCAATTATGAAGGGGAGTGTTTTTTTGAGTAATTATTGTAAATTAGTGTTTGTGGAAGAAAGAGAGCTAGGGAGTCTGTTTTATAGACTGGTAAGTGGTAACAGATAGAATCATTATTTTATCAAAAGTTTTTTAAATAGTCTTCAGTTCATGCTGAATTTAAGCTGAATTTTTAGTATACGCCAGTATTTCTTGTGTCAACACTCTAACATGCAGCTCGATCGACTGTTAATTACCTAGCCATATTCCTCTTTTAAACGACCTCATATGCTCATGTCTTGCTTCATTCCGTTTTATTTACTTGTGTGAATGAAATTTATCAAAAAATATTATTTTCATAACAAGCGAGTTCAGACATAATTCAAATTTTAGAGAATATTATCTTTTTAAGCGTGAATTCTAATTTTTTTTTTTTGTTCACTTAGATCATAAGTGTTAACTCCATACAAGTACTAATTTGTACATAAATTATATTATACTTTTTTTATTTTATGTTATTAACTGTGAACATTGCACCCCCCCTTCTTTTGTTAAAGTATGAATTATGTATAAATTTTAAAAATAGAAACAATGATGTTAGAGCATGATGAAGCACAGAATCAACGAAATATTTTAACCCTAGCTAGCACTCAATCTTGTTACAAGAAATGTAACAATTAAATATAAGATGAGGGCATGAGGCAGATACCTCAGATGTCTTGCTTCATTTCTTAATTAATTAGGAACGTACGTACATCCGTTTGAATAACTTTTGTGAATGAAATTTATGAAATATTAATCATTTGGAATATATAGTTTATGATAGAGTTGAGTTGAGTTTATAATTAAAGAAGAAGAAAATTCATGACCCGCTAATTAACACACTACGTGCATGTTTCTCACTTGAAACAAAACATGATTAATTCACACTTGTAAAAATAACTAACTAATCACTAGCAATAATGTTAGATGTTGGTGCTGGCGAGCTCTAGATGAAAAAAAATTTAATTGTTTCTATTAATTAATATCAACTGTTATTATATATGAGATGAGCTATGCTACTCCATGGAGTAAAACGTGTTTGTACTTCACGCCGTATTTTTATTTTGGAAGTCCAAACGACCGATCCGAACCGCTCAACATGATCTCCATATTGAAATGTGCTTGGAGACCAAATTTTACATTTTTTAGAATTTTTTTACTATTTATTAAGCCACTTTGAAAATCTGAAAATCCGGGTGAACAGTAAAAAACAGTAAAAAATTCTGGACTGCCGGATCAGTGATTTTCAAAGTGGCTTAATAAATAGTAAAAAAATTCTAAAAAATGTAAAATTTGGTCTCCAAGCACATTTCAATATGGAGATCATGTTGAGCGGTTCGGATCGGTCGTTTGGACTTTCAAAATAAAAATATAGCGGCGTGGAGCACCAACGCGTTTTACTCCATGGAGTAGCATAGCTCAATTCTATATATATATATATATATATATATAGAGTTTTCATAACAAAAACAAAAAGAATATAAATTAATTAACCCTCTAGCTAATTAATTAATGTAGTAGAATGAAGAGTGGCTTGTTATATATAATTTACTTTCAAATTATTTATGTATGATTGCATATATAGTAATCCAGCATAACATCACATATATAATAATGTTACGCTACGCTAAATATATATAGTATAAGATAATTAATTATCTTTCTTTTTTCACACATCATCTCATTCTTAACGTGACCATCAAATCTCCACAACTGAAGTACGTTATATATAGTACTTTTATATTAAAATAAAATATCTACCCAACTTAATTAATTTCTATGAATTAATTAATTTCATCACGCCATATATACTTGAAAGAAAATTATGTTACCATGATCAGTTGAGTTTTCTTGGAAAAGTATTTGTTAATTAATTGTGCATGTATAGATATGATTGGCCCTTGAAAAATGTGTTTTTTCCGCACCAGTTATTTAGTTAAGAGTTACGTAATAAATTGCTTGAGAATATATATATATATATATATATATATATATATATATATATATTAAAAATAGAAGACGGTAGTATTGGAGTACGTAATGGTAGGGATATTAATTTGTCAAGTAACATGCACTTAGCTAGCTAGCTAGCTGGTGATCTTATCCAGTTACTATATATCTTTGACTTTGTCTTTTATGCTTAATTAATTAAAACCAACTAATTAATTTGTCTTCATTTTACGTACTTAATTCACAAAAATATATAGATACTAATGACCATCTTTTATCGACTGCTTAATTTATTTGACAAACACATCTGTGGGCTACAATTAATTACTCAAGTTAATTGGTTTTTGAGAGAAGTGGTCTATCAGTCTATGACTCTCTATGTGCCATTTGTTGTAAGAAATAGTAGAAAATTGGGATGTAGTAAAATAATAAATGGGGGTGCCATCAGCCATGGAAGGAATTGTTACGTACTTTCTTTGTTTTTTAGTGCAAATTGCCAAACCCCTAGGACACGTGGCGCCTACGTGAAACCCATGTACGGAAATTCAATCATTTTGTCACTATTCGGAATTACAGATGAATAAAAAAAATGGTTGCGTTGCGTTGCGTTGCGTTGCGTTTGTAAATGTAATTTCCTGCTGCTTGAATTGCCTTTCTTTCACTCAATTAATTTGAAGTCATGACAAGGAATTCATTTCTATCAAATCACATGACAGGCCACAGCTAGCTGCTCTGCTCAGGCCTCAGAGAGTCATCCCCTTTCTTCTCTAAAAGTGAAGGAAGATTAATGGAGGTGTCCTGTACCAAATTAATTATATATTGATATCACCATTCACCATTGGAGATCGAAGTTAATTAATTTACACAAATTAATTGTCCACAATTAATTCATCATGCAAATATCTATCTATCTTAGAAACCAAAAAAGAAAAAAGAAAAATCAACTTAATTAGAAACAGCTCTCAAATTAAAACGGCTGACTTAATTAGTTGAGAGAAGGAAGAAGCTTAATTAAAGAAAAGCTTAATTAAACAATAATTTTGAAATTAATATCATTAATTATTTCTCAAGATAGCCAGTTGAACGAAGAATGGAGATGCGTGCAGCCGTCTGCTGGCGTCCCTTGAGCTTTCTCCCATTTCCGATGCAAACCGAAAATGGCATCTTATTCTTCTCGGCGTATCTTTTGGAAACCAAAATATGCGGTGGAATGTTCCGACCGCGCGCGCCACCATTCATATTAATATTATAATCATCATCTCCACCGTAGTTGTCGTTGAACCCTGCTGTCCACGACTGACTGACGGTGGGACCTCTTGACGGGATGAGAATAGGGGCAGATGTGCCCGGTCGGGCAGTACGGGAAGTTGTGGACCGCGCGTCCAATTCGGCCTTGTTTTCTTCTTCTTCTTCTTGGTCTTCTTCAAGCTCAGGCCAAAGTATGTCTACTTCTTGGTACTCTTCCATTTTGGTTTTTGGATGTAAATTAATTAATTAATTTGGTATGTAAGTTGTATTTATAATTAAGGAGATCATCGAGGCCAGAGATGAAGATCGAGATGGATTAATTAAGCTAGCTATGAGTTAACAATTAATTAATGTCGTCAGGGACACTACACTATATATCCTAAAAGCATGCATGTTTTGTTTTGTTTTGATAACTACAAAAGGGAATATTCTTCGCAATTTCCTGTCCTATCATAATTCATAAATTAAATTACGGACCAACAATTAATTTTCGTTGGAATTAATCTCTACAAATTAAAAATGGCATAACCAATATTAATTGCAGGTGCAGGTGCAGGTGCTTCATTCAATACAGCTAGCATTTGAAAAGTTCATCAATGAAATAATAAATTAATTAAATAATCCGGGAATTAATTATTATGTCATATAATTAAAAACGCGCTCCATATTACAAAGTTACGTGTGAAGAATAATAATTATGACTGTGACTGTACATGTATCTTATTCTTATCACACGTGATGTAAGAGGAATCGAGATACAGTAAAGTAACTCAATGTTTGGGTTTTAGATCTGGACCGTCTAATTCGAATCCGTATCATTCATTACGAAGTGGAGCGCACACATCTCAACGATAGAGTCCAATTTCGAGACCATCCCGAGCGACAGATTCGAATTGGACGGTCTCGATCCAAAACCCAAAAATTGGGTTACTTTAGGGGATCCGGACCATGTAAGAGCTGGATGAATCACCATGTGCTACATTAACTTATAGATCAACCAAAATATAGATATAGGTCAAAGTTTGCGCGTGTTTTTTTTTTTTTATTTCTAGTGTACTTTTTAGGGAATTCATTTCATGTATGTCCTTGGAAAGCCTCAAAATTACTTAATTCTTTCTTTAAAATTAATAATATTATATTTATCACTCTAAATTTCAAAAACTCACAAATTTATTAAATTTATTTCCTTTTCTATTAAATTTCATTTAAATTCATAAAGTACTCATTTCACCGACCAATTAGAAGACTAAATATTTTTTCTTACACATACTATGTATTTTTATGTTTTATTAAAGGTTAATTGGGAAGTTTATAAATTTAAATGAGTTTTAATTTAAAAGGCAATAAATTGAGTAAATTTGTATGTTTATGAAATTTAGAGAAATAAATATAATAATATGAATTTTAGAGAGATAAATACGTAATTTCGAGATTTTTACCTGATTTCAGGTCAATCATGAATGTGCGTGAGTTTCTATATAAAAGAGCACGTTGTTGTTGTTAAATGTTAACGGAGTAATGTTGCTCTTGAAATAGCATTTTTTTTATTTTTAGTTTGTAGATTCTTTTGGGGCTTATATGATGTTTCAGAATTTGAAAAAATATATTTTCTCTTATTTTTGAAAACCTTTTTTGTTTTAAAGGTTGGGGGTGGGGGAGCAATTAAATGGGAATGATTAATGAGTGAGGCTACGGTGCTATGCATAGCACGGATTGGTCCGTGCTACGGCTCAATATTTGAATTTTCAAAATCCTAACGGTCGATTCAAACCGTTCAATATGATTATAAAATGAATATGTACTTGCAAATCAAATTTTACATTTTTTCGATTTTTTTTACTATTTTTTTAGATAGGTAGAAAATCACTGTTTTTGGATGGTCAAGAATTTTCAGATCAGGTGATTTTCTACCAATCTAAAAAAATAGTAAAAAAATTCGAAAAAATTTAAAATTTGGTTTGCAAGTACATATTCATTTTATAATCATGTTGAACGGTTCGGATCGACCGTTAGAATTTTAAAAACTCAAATATTGAACCGTAGCACGGACCAAACCGTGCTATGCATAGTACCGTAGCCTCACTCATGATTAATTATAGCACCCTAAAATCTTCCAAACCTAAATCTTTAATATATATATATATATATATATATATATATATATATAAGTGGAAGTTCAGTTCAGTCTTGACTTATTATTTCTTAAATTTATTAGTTAACACATTAATTTCTTGGTACTGAAGTTGACAAAGAAATTAAAGCCAACCATGACTTAATTTTCAAATACCAGGCATCCCAACAGAACAAGAATCTCTAAGTAATAATACAGTACTAGCTGCGCACCTAAAGTCCTCATTCCATGTAGGGTGGTCAATGGGTATGATACGGGTAGGGTGGAAACATTTTCATACTCATACCCACTAAGAATTGATCTTACACATACCCTATCTATACCCATTAAGAATTGTCCTTACCCTACTCTATCCTTACCCGTTAAAATTATCAGGTAACAAAACGGTAGCGGGTTAATAACGAATAATACTAATATAATAATTAGTTTTATTATATTTTACAAATAGAACATAAAAAATTATTAATTTCACACATATACAATCACATTACTAATAAAAAAAAATGTGCAATCAATTCCAACTAATTTTTTTTTATAAAGCAAGAGAATTCAAAAACACAATTTTTTTGAATAAATTTTATTATTTAACTAAATAACAAAGCGTGCAAATAATAATATGTTTAATATTTTTTATAGTAAAACACTAAATAACAAAAGTCCATCACTAATTATTGCTCAAACTATATTATATGAAATATTTCGCAAATAAATTTCACCATCAATAATTATTACTCAAACATTATTATAAAAAATTTATTTTATACAATTACCCTGTAGGGTAACGGGTACAAAATAGGCTTTACCTGTGCCCTTACCCGTTTAGCTAACGAAAAAAATCCTTACCCATACCCTACCTGATAAGCTAACGAAAAAAAAAACCTTACCTATACCCTCCTTATCGAATACGGTACGGGTAAACGGTTAAAAGGATATCATTGACACCCCTAATTCCATGAATACATCCATCATGATTTTTTTTTTTTGCTGAAACGATTAATGTGCATGTGAATTATCCAAGTTCAAATTAAATAATGATTTTGGAAGTGAACATAAAATAATTTGCCAACAGCTATTCAAACTAAAATAGGTGAGTGTTTGATACGATTCATATAAATTAATGCGCATTCATAAAAAAACCAAGTGTGCATTTATTTAAGCTTAATTAAATTAATGTGCATTTTGAGGTGTGCAGGAAATCATAAGGGGAGTATTAATTAGACGGTTGAGATTTGTTTTCGTTTGTTTTATACTTTGTTCCATTTTTACTAATTTAAACGAAAAATTTATTTCCTAGGTGGTACTGCTTACCTAATTATGATAGGGAAAGGAATTAAGTTAATTAATTAATTGTACGTTCTCTTTATATATTTCATTTATAATTTGTTTGACCATTTCATTTTAAAGTACTGTAGTCCACTAATTAAATTAAGGATGAGCATATATATATATATATATATATATATATATATATATATAGAGAGTGGCTAATATCAAAACGTTTGTTCCTAGCCTCCGGTGCAACCAAGTCGTTTTCGGGTTTTCAAAGTCCAAACGGTCGATCCGAACCGTTCAACATGTTCTAAATATTGAAATGTGCTTGGAGACCAAATTTTACATTTTTTGGAATTTTTTTGCTATTTATTAAGCCACTTTGAAAGTTTCTGATCTGGTGGTCCAGAATTTAGTTGCACTGTTTTTACTGTTCACCCGAATCAGCAAATTTCAAAGTGGCTTAATAAATAGCAAAAAAATTCCAAAAAATGTAAAATTTGGTCTCCAAGCATATTTTAATATAGATTAAACATCTAACGGTTCGCATCGACCGTTTGAACTTTGAAAACCCGAAAACAACTTGATTGCACCGGGGGCTAGGAACAAACGTTTTGATATTAGCCACTCTCTATATATATATATATATATATATATATATATATGACTCTTCAAAATTCAAACACTGAAGAACAATATTATAACAATCATCATCATAAGAATGTCAATGTTTTTGCACTCATTTTTGTTACTTGATTTATATATTATCTTGAAATTTTCTCAAAATTAATTCCTAGGTTGTAATGAGTGATCCATTTCCATTCCTAGGTTTCAATATATTTTTGTCTTTAACAACTACTAGAATATATATATATATATACAATTTAAAGCTGATATTTTCATGAGAATATTAAATAGTTGTAAGATATTACAATAATTGAAAGCTACTGTTGTCTGATTTGTAAAGATAGGACAAGGATTGATGAACTCAATTTAATTATTCAATTAGCTGCGCGCCTCATTAAGTCAAAAATTGACAAATCGATCAGTCATGAATTAATTGGTAAGAGACAGAGAGATGGATGGATGTAATTTCCAAATAATTAATTACTACTCATTACTACTCAATTAATTGAGAATGGATAAGCTAGGTGGGGACAAGGAAAATTTCAATTTCACAACTTACTTGAAAGTTGAAAGTGGTACATTCATTCATTAATTGACGCCCCAAAACACTTTATTAGTAAATTAGTTACTCTACCAATTAAAAAACAAAAGATTTATTAGTAAATTAGCTATGAATTAGTCAAAGTCTTTCTTTTCTTTCTTTCTTTGCTACTTTTTTTTTTTTTTTTTGGGGTTAATTTTCTTATCCATATTCCTAGAGCAAATTAAAGGATTCGAACTAGTGAGAAAAAATGAACAAAAAATGCATAAAAACAACAACAATTAATCAAATATATCAATTTTCTTCTCTCAAACAAAATCTCATTCCCATATATATATGTGTGTGTGTGTTCTTACTTACAAAATAGGTACATACATCTCTCATGCATATCCTTGAACAAAATTAATGGGCACATATATATATATATATATCAACCCCTTAAAAAGACTTAATTATCTCTACAAGCATTAATTATTTATTAGCTCCAAAAAAAAAAAAAAAAACGGACAAAAAGGGATCCATTTTTGGTCAAGGAAGTCGCTTCCCTCCACTCAAATGAACAACAGGTGCGCAATTAAAATGATTTATCTTACGTTTGGAATTGGGGATATCGATCGGAGAAGAGACTTTTGTTGCTTCACCGGTACCTAATTTGATGATCAGTTGATCTCCATCCCCATCGGAACCACGGTGCTTCAAGCTCTCTTGTTCCGGCCACAGCACATCCGCTTCTTGCCATTCCTCTTCACAACACATCTCCCTTGATGAGCTTCCAATGGAGAGGAAGAAGGAATCATCTCCAGTCCCTGGCCATGAGAGCTCCGACTCCTGCAACTCATGCAAGTCATCTTGCGTGCAAGTAGAATTGGACCTACTAGCATCGCTCTCGCTCTCGCTCTCGCTCTCGCTTGGTGTGAAATGGGGATATATTGGCCAATGAAAGAAGGTTTCACTTTGAGGGTTTTGCATGATGGATTCAGGCCAAAGGATATCGGCCTCTTGGAACTCCTCCATTGCTGTTCTTTTCAGATTAACGGAAGAGTTTATACTTCATACTTCATACTTCATAAGAGGAGAATGAATATGCGAATTATTTATTTTCCTAGCTACTTGAAATTATTATAGTTTAGTAGATAGAGATCGTCTGTGACAATTATTATATATAGTTTGGTTTGGCATACTCTTTCTCCGGTTACAAGTTACGAATTGTTCCGGGGAGGGGAGTGGGGAGTGGGGACCACAATATAGCGATAGAGGAACACGCGCGAGATAATGATCGCCACAGAAGATCTGAATTTGAATTATTTGGTAGGCCAAGGCCCAAGGCCCAAGGCCCAAGGCCGATGCCAATGCCAATGGAATGTTACAATAGACATATCTCTCGCTCTTCTATTGGATGTTCCACCACGCGGACGCGGTTGCTTGCTTGCGTGGTAGTTAGTACAATTTATGTCTTGGGTTGGAAATTGGATTCCACGTACATTTGTTTTTACTGTTATTTCTTCTCGCTTTCATATTTTTTATTTTATTTTTTTTGCATGCCCAAAACCAAAACTATTATCATTTCATCATTTCATTAATTAGCTAGGATGATGCTCACACAAAAATTTGTACAATTTGGAATTTATACGCCATTGTCCATTCAAAGTCTGTCCTCCAACTCAATGTGTTCATACTTCATAGATTTTGAGAATTTTGTTTTTTAGTATGTTATATTAATTATATGAGGAGGGTTCCAATGCACTCTCTTTTTGTGCTCCTAACGTGCACCCAACTCTCATATTTTCATTTTTAAAGTTCAAATAGTCGATTCGAACCTTCCAACGTGTTCTTCATATTAAAATGTGCTTAGAGACCAAATTTTATATTTTTTGAAAATTTTTTACTATTTTTTCAGAATTTTTGAAAATCATCACTTTGCTGAATTTTAAATTATTGGATAGTTTAATCAAAAATTCTGAAAAAATAGTAAAAAATTTCCAAAAAATGTAAAATTTGGTCTCCAAGCACATTTTAATATGAAGAACACGTTGGAAGGTTCGAATCGACTATTTGAACTTTGAAAATGAAGATATGAGAGTTGGGTGCACGTTAGGAGCACAAAAAGAGAGTGCATTGGAACCCTCCTCTAATTATATATATATTATTATGTGATGAAAAATAGAATAGTGATAATGTAGGTAACAATCAACATAATTAATTCTCTATCATATCTTACGTGTATGAAAGCAATGTTAGGTAAATGACACCCACCTTAACACAACATCATATATATATCTTGACTATTTTCTTATTTTTGATTGGTTGCCAAGTGTTTTGTTTTGGAAGGAACCTAACTTCGATTCTCTATTATATATTTAAAAAAGACTTGCGCTAAAGACTGACTTCAGAAATTTAAAGCCAGACAAGGTCAATTAATGCGCAGTTCAATAAACTAATAATGCATCTTATCATTCCATAATAAAATTATATAGATTACATTAATACTAAGTCATTTAATTGAACACTGAACACTAACTCATATTAAATAAATTACTAAACAATATTTGAGATTTCTAATATGGTCGTAGCGATTTCTATTCAAATTTTAGAGATGTACTCCACTTTTTTGTTTACAAACTATTCAGTAAAGTCTATTATTAAGAAATTGTTTTTAATCGCCACGCTGGCCAAACGATTTGCTCAAATTATTTATAATCGCTCACGTGGTCTATTTAAAAACTCTAAAATTAATTTCAGAGATGTGAAAGTTTAGAAATTTTAGAGGCTTTAATTTCTAAACAGTGGTTGACTGTTATTTAGAATTTCATTTCAATTGCTGTAATAGAGATGCTCTATTATTGTTTTGTTCATTTGAACATGTTTATAACCCTAGCATTAATTTATTTTTATTTTGAACCCTTTTCTATAAATTTTTAAAATTTTCAATTTAACATTGGTTAAAGTACTGGCTGTTATTCAAATAATTTGGATATTTAAGTCAATTAAATGAATACTAACTCATATAAAATACACAATTATCATGTATTATTTTATTCAGCTGAAAATTGTTTAAGATTCATATGCATTAACTTGTTTTGGCTTTTTGCTATTATTTTATAACTAAACAAAACTTATATTAAGTTGAACAGTAGAAAAATATTAATTTATCAATTTTTTTTTTCATTTTAAGCATGTTATTCAAGGCAAGTGGCTAATTAAAGTCAACGGCTGAAAATTATCTTCGAAGCATTTATTTTCTTCTAGTTCTTGTTTTGGTTGGTTTTTCTTCTTTTCTTAGGAAACCAGAAATAAAAATAAAAATAAAAATAAAAATATGATCTGTTTTATCGAATATAATTTTTTTTTTTATATAAAAGGCTTTTGAGCCCGTTTCATTAAAAAACCAAAATACTGAGCACACCTCAGTCCTAAAACATAGAAGGAAAAAGTAAAGAATTCAGCAAAACGACTGACAACCAGAAGAGTCATAAGTCTGACAAGCATAACAAACTTCCTTAATTAGGACAACCAAATTAAAGGCTACTGGCACTGAACTAATTAAAATTAGTGGTATATATAGGTATAGCTTAAGCAGCATTGCTAGGAGCAGCATCATATCATCATCTTAAGGTTTCTGGTGACTGGTAGGGTATGAGCTGCGTATGATCAGCAGGATTCCAAATTTCATCAATATCCTCTGGAAGCCATCAAAATGAGCTGTTTGTTTGCAATATAAATGTTTGCATGTGGTGTTCCTTGCATCGGAGGAACATAGAATATCTTGGTGCTGATGATTGTATCGTGTATTAAAAAATAATAAAGGGAAAAAAGGTGATTAGTTATGGGCCTTTGTAAACAGGCCATTTTAAAGAAAAACCAACTGGGCTTTTGTTTCTTTGGAATGTACCCTTTTTGAAGGCTTTCCAGAATTCCATGAGGAGGTCCCCAACCAATCAACCATGCCTGGATCTGACTAGCCGGGGGCATTGATGGGTTGATATTTTGGATAATTTGTCAAATGAATTCAAGCCTTAGAATTCATTATTATATTTGTATTAAATATGAGAGAATCAGACCTTTCATGGAAATATTCGATTGGAGCAAATTGTTCGACATGCTATGTGACGACTCCAAGATATCTAAATTTCTAATTCACTATATACATATATAGTTACATACAGCATTACAGCTCATGTCTTGCTGCGAACAATTTTTTATTAATATACAATGTGTTTTGAATTCGACATTGATGGATAACACATAATAAATCTACTAATGAATTCAGGAGAAAGATACAAAATGTGCCATGTTCTAATCACAATAAACAATAAACAATGAGTTGGGTTGGGTTGGGCTTCACTGGGCTGGCGTCTGCTATTGATTCTCTCCTCCGTCTCTATTTTCTGCTTCTAGTTTTCCAATTTTTCCATTTCATTATAAAATATTATATCACCCTGTGCTTGCAAGGGACACATTATGTAAAATCCGATTAAAGTTTTTTGGTGTGTATTTAATAAATAAAAGACCGATATTTAATAACAAAAAATACACATTATGTACCAATTTTTGGGCCTTTGAAGTAGGCCCTAATGAGTGCCACATTTTGGGTCCCATTGTTTTTGCAAATATTGGGCTTAATTAGGCTTTTTCAAATAAATAAATTTTGTAAGCTTTAGACAGCTATGTTTTCAAGTATAAAAGACCATCGTGCTGCCCTGCCTTAGCGTAAACCATGATATATTTAGTTATTGTTTTTCTTTGTTTTTTTTTTTTTTTTTTTTTTCTTGTTTTTGGTAAAAGAAAATTCAAAATCCTACACATATGATCAGATTGGTAAACAAACAACAAAAAGAAGTGGTATTATGGAAAGAATCTCTCAAAAGTGCGATTGCCGAGCTCCCTCGCATATTTGACTTACTATTATATATAATAATTACATCATAAAGCAAATTATCCATTTTTATTTAAGCATCTCATTTCCTTTCTTTTAATATATATCTTCCATCTGTGACGTGGCTGTTGCTAAATCAACCAATTAATTTAATAGAATAGAACAGTCGAGAATACTGTTGAAAAGAATAGAAGATGATAAATCAAAATTATGTATTATTGGGCTAGCTTAGTCATATTATGGATAAGTACTGATTAAACCAAGTTTAATTGCTTTAACTTGGCAGAAAAGGCTCATTTTCCTAATATAATGCCATCAATCCGCAAAGGTTACTTTCCCTTGGTCAAAAATAAAGAATAGCTTAATTAATTTTTGATGCACTTGTAGAAAAGCTAACTTGCGTCAGATTGTTCTTCCCAATCCCTTAGAGGAGGATGAAGTGTTAAATTATAAAAAGTTCTACATTTTAATAAAAAAAAAAAGGGGGTAAGAAATTAATCAACCCAAACTGCCCCGAATGGTCATTTGATTGTGCTTTACATTTCATAAACCGTTTTATGTTAACATATGATTAGTTTGTGCAAGTTGCCACACAGTAGATTGGCCTTGTTCTTTTGTGACAGGAATGCTGTACTGTTCATGTTGTATTTGAAATTTTAAGAGTTTCTTTTGTTTCATCTTCATCTTAATTGGGATTCCAAATTTCAAAACTTAAATATGCTTAAGATCCCCCAAAAGTAAGATATATTTTAGATGGTGACTTCTCATAGTTTAAGGGTGCATATTATGCATAAAAGCTATTCTCGATCGAGAATTAAATTCTGTTTGGAATAATGCCGGAAGAGTACCTTATGTTAATTTCAGAAAGTACTTGAACAGTAAAGGAGGAGAGGAATAATACCCTTTTCACTGCTGATTAATTGTTTTATATTGCCAAACACGCTAAATATTAATACGCGTAGCATATTCTTTCATCACTCTTCTAACTCTTCCATTATATTTTTTAATTATATATCACTCTTCCAACATAATTTTATACATACAAAAAACAATTACTTAAACATTAGTCATATCAGGGATGGAGGCAGGCTTTCAAGTTATGAGGGTCAAAACCTAATAAGTTTCATACAGTGGTCAATCATATAAAATTTTTACAAAAATACGAGGGTCGCTTTTATTGTTGTATTCATAGCATTTATTCTAAATTTTATAACAAAATTGTATGAAAGTACAAAAAATTTGAACTTGAATGAGGTTCAATTGACCCATTCATTATGAGTGGCTCTGTCTCTGTCTCCGAGTCATGATAAATGAATTGAGCCAAAACATTGCACTAGTCCTACATTTTAAAGATGCAAGTATGTGCCAAAAAAAATTAGTTCTACTCTTTTAACATTCTAAGTATATGCATGTCAAAATATATATATGAAAATAAAATACTACTATAAATTAAAAAAAATGTTTGTAATTATCATAAAGATTTCTATATTAATAGTAGGGCAAGAACTGAGGAGTCGTGCGTGATGATTACGTGGCCCAGGCAAGATCTGCAAAACCCTCATTAGCTAAGCAACACCGTCCCATGGATGTCGCGCCCATGTAAGAATTATTTATGTAAAAATAATTACGTCGGCAGTGTGCCAATGTGGGTACAAGACGCGCCTCGATTCTCGATCTACTCAAGTGCGCCGGATTGGGCGGGTGTGATGCGATAGATGACATATCCGATGAGCCTAATATCCACGTTCAGTACGTTGGTGACGAGGCGTTGTTTGCACCTGTCTAGGACGCTGAGACCGTCGAACAGGCATTCGACCGAGGTATGGAGGCATTGCGCGGAGCCGCAGACCAGGCCATGCCTACTCAAGATGCCGAGGTATAATTGTAATTAAAATACATAACTGTGATTTTCTTTTAAAAAATCTTGATTAACTAATTTGTAATTTACTGTAGGGTGAGGAGGAGGAGCCGCTAGAGTTCAATATCTCAACAAATTTTAGCACAGAGGGAGATAGACTGTATTCTCAAGATTATAGTCCAACCCAGACAAAGCCGCCTGTCTATCAGCCTAGGGTATGTTCAGACAGAGCCCTTCCCGTAGTTTCCTGGGTCATCCACACAGCATGCATCGTACCCTTCGCTCGATGATGACCTTATAGCCAGACAGACGTTTTTATTCACGCAGGGTGAGTCTGGACAGATACGATTTTTGGTCCTGGAGTCTAGCAGACATCCGAGATTGAGGAGGTTCATGACGAGCCGGTTCAGCCAAAAAATGTCCAGGCGAAGGACGATGACTCTTCAGACTCAACAAATACTGCTGAGATGCCACTGTCCAGGCAGGGTCGGGTGTTCAAGAAGAAGAAGCACAAGACGGTATTTAGTCCTGACCGTAGGTTTTGATTTGTATTTTGTTAGATGTTTTGTCAGATACTGAAACTTATTTGTTAGATACTGTCACTTATTTATTTTGTTGGTTTGTTATTTACTTTATTTGTTGTTTGTTATTTATTTATTTTGTTCATTATATCATTATTTATTCGTACACAAACGATATTCCAAACGAACGATATTTTCAAAATATTTGATCCTACAAACGAAAAATATTTTCAAAATAAACAACATTTAAAACAAAAACCAAAACAAAAAAAATTTAAAAACAAAAACCAAAACAAATAAAAAAAATTGAAAACAAAAAAACAGAACAAATAAAAAAACATTTATGATAAAAAAAAAGGGGCCGCAGTGGCATTGTGCTGACCTCAGTGTTTGAGGTGCAGAACACCGGAGCTGCCTGGGTAGAAGTAGAAAAACCCAAAAACAATGGTGTTTTGGTTTTTTTTTTTTTGGAAAAATGCTATATATAAAAATTTCGGCTACTAATAAAGCTCTTAAAAAAATAATTTAATTATTCCCAATTTAAACATTGGATCATATATATGTTCTTCATTAATATCTACATATTGTACTATTTTTTGCATAATTTTTTTTAATGAAACAGAAAAGGCGCCTGAAATTCAAAATAAAATAGCTTCCAACTTATCAATTGTAGATCAACTTACAGTTAAATATATTGTACAAATGTGAACAAAACAATATATGTGTTGTACAAAGAAGAATGTACAGAAGAACCATGCAGCACAGATCGATAATCACTTTAGCAAAGGCTATCAGAAAAGCAGAAAATGCTACAAAGATACTCTGGCCATAATCCCTTTTATTTCCCCTTTACATTTGTATTCATGTGATAAAGGGAAGTATACAATGGGGGCATCAAAGGCTTTAGAGAAAGGAGAGTAGACAAGGAGAATTAATGGGAATAGCACCTCCCTTCAGAATTCGTATGGCAGCCGTGCGTGCGGTGCAACTTAATAAAATATAAACACCTTCCAATAACGCATGCAGCAGTTAGTTATCTGATCATCATTAAAGCCTTAGCTACCAAGCAACTTTGGTCTTTGGACATGGGTCGTCATGCAGATTCCACTAATATATATATATATATAGATGGGCTATTGTGATTTGCAAAGTAAATGGGGGGTTTACTTCGGGTCATATTTTTAATTTTGAAAATTCAAACAACCGATCCGAACCGTTCAACATGTTCTACATATTGAAATATGCTTGGAGACTAAATTTTACATTTTTTGAAATTTTTTTACTATTTATTAAGTCACTTTGAAAATCGCTGATCCACTGTGAACAGTAAAAAAACAGTAAAATTTTCTGGACCATCGGATCAGCGATTTTCAAAGTGGCTTAATAAATAGTAAAAAAAATTCCAAAAAATGTAAAATTTAGTTTGCAAGCACTTTCTATATTTAGAACATGTTGAACGGTTCGGATCGGTTGTTTGGATTTTCAAAATTGAAAATATGACCCGAAGTAAACCACCCCCCCCCCCTCCCATTTACTTTGCAAAGCACAATAGCCCATCTCTATATATATAAATAGAAGTTGGCTACTCTACTTACATAAGCATATGAGGGCATATGCTTATAAGTCATTTTTACGTTTTCAATGTCCAAATGGTCGATCTAAAGTGCTCAACATGTTTTCCATATTAATAAGTGTTTGGAAACGAAATTTTACATTTTTTTGAAATTTTTTTACTATTTTTCTAGAATTTTTCAAAACAGTGGTTTAATATGGTAAAAAAAATAATAAAAAAAATCTGAAAAATGCTATTTTGAAAAATTCTAATTCATTTTCAAACAAATATTAATATGGAGAATATGTTGAGCGCTTTAGATCGACTATTTAGACATTGAAAATGCAAAAATGACTTATAAGCATATGCTCTCATATGCTTATGTAAGTAGAGTAGCCACTCACTATATATAGGGTAGAACTAGGGTGTTCTTGAGTTCACCAAGCCCCTTGGTGAACTCAAGTCTAAAACCCATCAGATCAGCTTCAAACGACGAATCCGAACCGTTGAAACCCGCCTACCTTACGAGTGATGCTTCTACATGAAAAAATTTTATACTTTCGAATTAATTTAGGATAAAGTCAAGCAGTCAAAATTAGAAGGTAAATAAATTAATTTTAATGCATTCATTTTTTTTGACGTTTTTTACCACTTGACTCTATGCAAAATTAATTTCAAAATTTAAAATTTTTGCATGTAGACGCATCACTCGTAAGGTAGACGGGTTTCAACGGATTGGATTCGTCGTTTGAAGTCGATCCGATGGATTTTAGACTTGAGTTCACCAAGGGCTTGGTGAACTCAAGAGCACCCTAGTTCTACATACACACAGACAGAGTAGAACTAGGGTGCTCTCGAGTTCACCAAGCCCTTGGTGAACTCGAGTCCAAAACTTATCGGATCGGCTTCAAACGACGAATCCGACCGTTGAAACCCGTCTACCTTACGAGTGATGCGTCTAGCAAAAATTTTAAATTTTGAAATTAATTTTGCATAAAGTCAAGTGGTCAAAAAACATCAAAAAATGAATGCATTAAAATTAATTTATTAACCTTCTAATTTTGACCACTTGACTCTATGCAAAATTAATTTCAAAATTTAAAATTTTTGCATGTAGACGCATCACACGTAAGATAGACGGGTTTCAACGGTCGGATTCGTCGTTTGAAGCCGATCCGATGAGTTTTGGACTTGAGTTCACCAAGGGCTTGATGAACTCGAGAGCACCCTAGTTCTACTCCACACAGACATACACATGGAAATTTAATTAGTGTCTCCGAGTATAAAATCGCCTCAAAACATGCACATGTATATATGTGTGTGTCTTGTTAGAATGCTCATGTCATTTATCCTTAATTGTGGTGCTTAGCTAGAATTTGAGATTAGTTATCAAGATCTATTTTTTCCAATTAATTTTGTATATATGTGCATGTGTAACTTTCACCATGTACTTCCAAAAAAATTAATTTGGAGATATGTTATGATAGTAGACATTGAGTGGCAAAAATAATCATAAGGTGGGATTCTTTCTACTAAAAGTAATTTGAGGACATTGACTCAAATTTTATGCTTTAAAAAAAAATTTATTCCTAATTTGAAGCTACAACAAGGGGGAACTGCCTTCCCTTTTTTAACATTTATGATACAAACTCTGTATCATAATTTGTGACAACATGATACTGAACTAATCTGTCTAAATAAGTTATTTCTTTTAAATGTCAAGAAAACATTAATATGTTACAAAAAAAGTAAATGAACAAAATACTTGTAACTGATTGTAAATTTTAATAATTTTCAGATAATATATTGACATTTTTTTTGTCATTTTTAAAGAGTATTTGTTGACAAATTGTTGTTGATTATTAATTAAGACAATCTATTGATTTATTTATCTTACAGAGTTTTTTTTTTTTTTTAGCACGGAGATTCAAGTATTACATATTTTTCATTTCAAAGATATAGTCATCCATTTATAAAAAGAAAAAGAAAAATAAAAGAAATATCGTCTAAATCATTTTGTTCCCTCATTTAGATAACTGTAATTATTTGCTTTGTTTAATCTAGATATAGAATATCAGATATTTATTAATATATTTCAGTATGGAATGTGTATCATCACAAGAACAATAAGATGGAGACACCAATCATTTTCTAAATAAGGTATATGCGATATTTGAGACATTGAAGAAGGCTTAAGAACCCCACATTATATCATAATATTATATTGTATACTTGTTAGGTTAATGAGGTACTTTTTATCTTTTATTTATAATAATTTTTTTTAAAAAGCAAACTAGGATAGCTGACTCTCCCAACAAAGTAAAATCCGCCTTATTATATTTTTTATGTCTTATTAATTCCACAGAAAATATTAGGATACTTTAATCAACTTTTCCTTTTCTTGCCTTAAACAAAAAGGAATCAGCAGGAGGTTTAGGTCAATTTTGCATGAACGGCTCAGATTAAAAATCAATATTAATTATATTGAGTGTTTTTGAATCCAAACTATTAATTCTAAATTAGACGTTAGATTAAATTAAAATAGTGAGAATATGCTATTTAAGCAGGAATAGCAACAAAATCACGAACTTAGCGCAGTAACTCGAGTCTCATCTCTCTACGAAACTTAAGGCGCAGATTCGACTTTCGAGAAAAACATCTAAAATATGATGGGGCTTGTGAGTTTGATACTATAATTGTGATGTTAGTATGAATAAAACTAGTATGTGCTCAAACTCATTAAAAAGGTTTGTGATATATATGAGAATCAGTTTTTGGTCTAATGATAAAAACAATGCTCTCTGTGTGGAAAGTCACAAGTTCGAGAAAAATAGATAGAGGACTAAAATTTAAAATACATAATAGATGGTTGAGCTTAAATTTAAGTTTTTACAATAAAAAAATTAGAATTCTAACCACTAGACTATAAGCACGCATGTGATAATTTATAAGAAAAGACAAAACTATATAATTTTTTTTTTAAAAGTATACTTAAATATCAATATACATGATTAAATTTTTTTTAAAATAATGTAAATGGCTGAGCATCCATGGGCTATATACATATATCTGCTCCTGAACATTTGTATCTGAAGATTGAGTCCGTTTTGTGTGCATATATATATAAGATCTAAATATGAAAATATGTTGAAACTAAACTTATCATAATAATTAATTTTTCAAACTCCCGACCTTAATTAAATAAGACAATTAAACTTGAAAGTTTGAAAGTTTGAAACGTAAACGATATATTGACCATTTAAAGTGGTTCATTATAAATAATTAGATTCATCATTTAAGACCGATTTTCATTGTTAAACTCATAAATATTTTGTCCGAGTTATAAGTTTATGCATGTTAACTTTAAGTATTAAGTTAATCTTGGCTAAATTAAGTGGTATTCCTTTCAAGCAAACCAGATATTTTTTCTGAAATCTTCTCTGAAGAGAGAGAGAGAGAGAGAGATAAATTTTTTTTGTAAAGAAGAATATTGGGACAACAAAAGCTGTTCCAGTTGTCACACACAAGCGCCACAATTAAAAGATTCGGTTGAGTGTTTGAGGCCATCCAATTAATTCCGAAATTCAGCATGAAAACTTGTGAAAATTAAGTCAAATGAATAAGATATACATACATAACTAATTAAAAATAGAAATGAGCATATATATATCTGTTTTTAAGGGAACAAAATTTTCAAATATATATAGTACGTAAGAGAAGTAGTAAAATTAGGAGGAAAAAAGGTTGGTAGCATGTTGGACTTATTTAGCTAAAAAATTGAGTACTATTTAATATTTCATCAAAATTGATTAAATGAAGACCATTAATTCTAAGTATTTCTAACAATTAATTCATGATATTTGTGTAGTAAAAAGGTTTTGATTCTTCCTTTTTCCAGAAAAAAATCTAGTTTGATGTATTAGTTGTCTCAAGTGGGCACTTGGTAGTGGAGGTGTATTTAATTTATTTCTGGCCATAAAGTAAGAAACATAATGAATTTATTATATGAATGCACAAAGCAAATTAAGCTACAAAAATGTAATGTCAAGATCCCAACTTGAAATATGTAGTCACTATTATACGTACCTTTTTATATTTTTCTTTTGACAACCAATTTGAAATATATAGTCACTGATAATATATAATTCCAACTGGAATACTCGAAACAGATTAAAAGAAAAAATTCTACATGACGTAGTTTGATACCGACACTATAAAGCTGGACCATATATATATATACATGACACAATCAATTTACAACCACATATATACATTATATATATACAATATCCAATTAGAATAAAACTACAAAAGCATATATATATATACATGTCGTATGCGCACAGTTTAGTTTTGTTTTGTTATTAAAATGATATTTGGGCATCTGATTCCTCTTATCTCTCTCCCTTTTGTTGTCTGTAGCTCGATCGTACACAACCTCATCGCAAAGGCATCTCTTTCCCAAACTTTTAAACCTTTATTGTGCACACGACACAAATTATTGCGGGCATTGCGTTGCATCCAGTTTGACGAGAGAAGGAGAAGAGAAATAGAATAGATGGTGAAAGAAGGATAAGAGCCAGAATATCCCCTATTCCCTGGCTGGCTGGCTTATCCCAGAAAAGGTATATAACACGGGCAGAGAGAGGCAGCAACATATCTTTGCTGGGATTGCGACGCGACAGCGATGCGCTGCTGGAATAACTTGGTTTCTCTCTCTGTCTCGTCTTATATATTCTCGTAAAACAAAAACAAATTAGAACCGCTAATTCCATCTTAATTACCTTTACAATCAAAAGTTGCTAATGCCATCTTAATTAGTGTTATTGTACGGACGATCGAGAGTATATTTGATTAAATAATTAAATTTAATTAGTTCCAAATAAAGTTACTTTTTCTGAGCAAGTACGATGCATTTAATTCCCTTCTATACACCACTTGTCGGTGGCGGCTGGGCGTCAGCAAATTAATGCTGCTACCCATGCATTTATTTATGCATTTTATCCTAAATATGTGTTGATGGCTTAGTTAATAATTTAGGCTTAGCAACACAGTTTAGTCCGACATTTTTATTAATATCCAAAGTTTAATACAAATTATTATTTATGCCCAGAATCCAGCCCAATATCGAAAAATGCCCAAGCCGGCCAGAAAATGGCCGGCTTACTCTTTTTTTTTTTTTTTTTAACCCGCAATTTTGTATTAAACTTTGGATATTAATAAAAATGTCGGTTTAATCTTGAAGAGTTTATTTTTGCTATTTAAAGTACTTATGTAATTTTTTTAAATATTTTTTCAGTTTATTTTTTATGTTGTATTGCTATTTTAATGTTGTAATATTTTATGTTTAGCATTATCATGATAATTTATTTTACCTATAAAATATAAAAATAGTATCATAAAAGCACACATACAAAAGAACCGAAATATAAGAGAATCCAAACATACCAAACATAAATAGTATACCAAATATAAATAGTACAAAACTAGTAAAAATACAACTAAAACGGAGAGGGGGACCATCGCTAAGGTGGTACTCCGGCGTTTGCCAGGCGCCAGCGCGGCTAGGCTCTGTCTCTCTCTCGGCCTCATCTGGGGCATCGGCAGACCTGCATATCCGCTTAGCAGTATCCCATATGGAATCACCCGGGGAGAGTCTGTACTGGCGAAGGTGTACTAAAGATAGATGCGACGAACTCAGTCTCAAATGCGGGCTCTTTGTGCCATATCGGGGCCATGCCGATGCCGACATGAAATCCTCATCGTATACCCCGAAGTCCTGAAGACTGTACGAGTGGGACTCGTACTCAGAAGTATCGGTCTCCGCAGGTGGTGGCTGTGGTGGCATCTCTCTCGGACATTGCAATCATACACATAAATTATTAAATTTGATCTGAATGAAGAAATTTATTAAAACCTGACAAATACTGAAGTATGACATACCTGAGTCTGCACCGGACGTCCATGCTCGTCGTACCATGCCTGCCACGCAACGTTGGACAATACCCAATTATGGTAGTCCCACTCTGGATGCGAATCGGGAGAATGTGGCATCTCATGTCCAATAATCGGCTCCGGGTCAGGCTCGATCAGATCTATCTCACGCCAGTTGATGTTATCTCCGGCGTCTCGCAGCATCGTGATGATTTTCCCACCGTGCCCGGCATCCTCAACCGCATTTGCATTTTTCTTGAGAATGCGGTACCCAATATATCACCAGTTCTTCTTGCCCATCGTGGAGATCCCATGAGCGCACTCCTTGATTCCCGACAAAAGCTGAAACAAAATTGGCATGTCAGATCAAACCTTGATGAACTATTAAGTTAGAGAAAAACTATGTAGTTTTAGGTGATTTACCTGGCGAGTGAATGAACGGCCGTTGGGATGGTAACCATCATCACTACGGATCTTGTCGCGGAGATGGGCATCGTAATCGCCCTGCAGATAGACGCTGGCCATGCAGATCTGCATGTACCAAGTATCGTACCTCAACTGGGGATCTCCTGGGTCTGAATAATTCCATCTGGCTCATGATAGAAGTATATCTGCTGGGGATCCTGGGCAGTCCTGTAGTATGCATCAAAATGGGTGCTCTAGTCCTTATCCAGCCGCCCTCGGTGGTTCATCATGTAAGGAAGACATTAGTTGCAATACAAAAACTATCAAGTAATATGAGATATTTGACAATAGACTACGACTTACCTGTGCAGGTCTCTGTGCGTAGACCTCAGCAAAGATGGGTCTGCGGGAATGAATGCCGGTCGACCAAACTGGCGGAGCACCCGATCTGGAAGTGGTGCTCCACTATCTAGAAGTGTATAAGTGGACCTCGGTAGAACCACATCTCCTGCTCCTGCTGGTCACCCACATTGCCCGACAAGAGGTTCTCCATGTAAAACTGCTCGTAGGGCATCCAATCAACAAGAACGGATGACAAACTCTGTATCTCTGACCGGACTGGCCTGATCCCAACGGTAGCACCGTAGGTCCGATCCAAGTAGTTGTGGCCACCGTGCCACTTCTTGCCGTATGCCGGGCATCTCCACATACTCGGCTCTCCTCATTGCGGCGCCTCATTGGGGATAGGACGGCCCACCAGTAGCCGTGACCACGACCAGTGCTGAAGCAGGAGTACCGGCCCGTACATCTACTTCATATTCGGCTGCATTTTCAAGAACATTACACGTCAGTGTATTTGATGGATTGATTGATTAAATAATTTACACTAAATTAAGAGTTGGTGACTTACCTCACTACTACGGCACATGTGGGAGTACAGATACGCCAGGACAGCCCCACCCTAGTTGTACAGCGATGGCCGCTCAAGGTCCATCAACAACTGGAGATACATCATCAGCATCTGGTCACCGCTGGAATCAGGAAACATGACATAACCAAAAAGGTCCATCACGTAGCCATGTGTATATCTGCAATACGAAACATATAAAAAGGTCCATCACGTAACCTCGTCATCTTCAAATGGAACTTCGACCTCCCATTGTCCCTAATGATATGGGAAGGCTCAGCTCCTAACAACTCCTCGACATCACCTACGAATCTGGTGCTGTCAGAGACGCCGCCGACGGGTATGCCACGGATAGGCAAACCCCAAGAACACTCACATCCTGGAGAGTCACTATCATCTCTCCGAATGGCATGTGAAACGTGTGCGTCTCGGGACGCCATCGCTCCACCAGTCCAGCGATGAGAGATGCATTGATGATGTTTTTCTCTGTCCGCACGATGTCCACAACCTAGTAGAGACCCAGGTTGATGAGGTACGAGGCCATCATATCGTAGTATTGCATGTGAACGCACCGCAACTTCACATCTAGAAGACCCATGTCCTGCGTTGAAAAAGGTAATCTGCATGGTGATAACATAATAAAATTTAAACCAATAAAATTAAAAAAAATCTAAGAAAAGGAACGTACCTCACGAGAAGCCAGTGAGACCCGGTGCTCGCTGTGGGGAATCCACAGGAGAGGACTGATGTGCTCCGTGCTGCTGGTACTGATCGGCTCGTCTACTACTGGAAGCGGGGTAAACGTGCTCTAGGCATTCTGATGTCTAAAATAACCTAATTTCAGTCAAATTACGCTTAATTAGCCTAATTATAGTAAAAAAGCCAAAATACCCAAAATATTGGTCTAAAATAACCTAATTTCGGTCAAATTACGCTTAATTAGCCTAATTATAGTAAAAATGCCAAAATACCCTAAATATTGGTCAACTTTGCTAATTTCGGTAAATTACGCTTAATTAGCCTAATTATGGTAAAAAAGGCCAAATACTCAAATATTGGTCAACTGTGTTAATTTCAGTAAAATTACGCTTAATTAACTTAATTATGGTAAAAAAGGCCAAAATATCCTAAATATTGGTCAACTGTGCTAATTTCGGTCAAATTACGCTTAATTAGCCTAATTATGGTAAAAATGGCCAAAATACCCTAAATATTGGTCACTTTGCTAATTTCGGTCAAATTAAGCTTAATTAGCCTAATTATGGTAAAAAATGCCAAAATACCCTAATATTAGTCACCTGTACTAATTACACTAAATTACGCTTAATCAGCCTAATTATGATAAAAAGGACCAAAATACACTAAATATTGGTCAACTGTACTAATTACACTAAATTACAACAATATACTCTAAATTATAACACCTAAACCCTAAATCCTAAACCCTAAAATAAATAATTAAAAATTAAATTAGATAAAAAAAATTTACCTCAAAGAAGAGAGAATTCGGTTGAGAGATGAAAGAATTGTGAGAGGAGAGAGAAAAAGGATATATATATAGGATTTTTGCGGTTAAAAAAAAAAAAAAAAGAGTAAGCCGGCCATTTCCTGGCCGGCTTGGGCATTTTTCGATATTGGGCTGGATTCTGGGCATAAATAATAATTTGTATTAAACTTTGGATATAATAAAAATGTCGGCAGTTTAGTTGTCATATTCCATTAGTAAACTTTAATTACCTTTTTCCACTTCTAATAATTGTATGTGTTGTATTAGACCCAACCGGATGCAGACATGAATGCATGATCCTTGATGTATTCCATTAGCAAACTTAATTGTCTTTTTCCTCTAATAATCGATGCATTAATTAGTTTGAGGCCAATTTTATAATTTGTTCTGTTTTCTTTGTATATTTTAATTTTTAATGCATGATACTGTGATGAGTATATTTTAATTTTTTAACAAAAGGAGAAATTAAGGTCTAGTTGTACCAGTGGACCAGCTGGAAAAATGAATCTTCATCTTTATCTTTCGGTACAAGCGGGGAATTATTATTATTCTGCGCATACAATTACAATACAAGGTGCATGCCAGATGATAAATATACAATTATTATGGTACACTGCCAATTACATGATCTATCAACTTAATTGGTACTTGCTATTTAACAACTATACATGCTGTGGAGCCACTGTTAGGTTTACGACTCACATATATAGCAAAACTAAAATGATACTAATTAATTAATATAGCTCGCATTTTGACTTGTTAGGTTTACGCATATTAATTGCTATACCAATACGATTTGGTATGTCACTAATAATGAGCATCTATTCAACAACTTCACATTCAAGGGGATGAAAGTAAAATGCACAATATACGTGGTAAATGAAATACTAGAATTTAAGCTCAAATCTAATCACTAATTTACAAACACGCATTTAGCATTATGCAGTGGTGAAGCCAGGATTTTTATCAGAGGTAGACAAAAATATTAAAAAATTAAACATAATAAAAATTACAACATCAATCAAAATAAATAAGAATTCAAAATAATAAAAATGAATATAAAAAATTTCAACTCAGCAAAAAATTTATAACAAATATTATTTTACATATCACAAATTAGTGCCAAATTTAAATTAAACAACAGAGCCACATAAGTATTACAATAAATTAGAAATGGTTCTGTAATTTATAACTCATCTATAATTTAGACTAGATGAAAAAAAAGAACAAATCTATCATTCTTTTATAAAATAGACATTTTTATCCACTGTAAACAACTAATTTGAACTTAATTCATATCTAAGCTCCCTTCTCTATTTTTCTTCTCATTTATTTCCTTTGCAAACATTATCATCGTTTCTATTTAAAAAACAGAACAAACTAGAAGAACTTTTTTATTAGATTATCTTTGAGCTTTGCTAAACTCAAGTTAGATGAAGCCATTCATGAATGTACAAATTATACATGGAATTGGTATAAAGTTCAAGAGCGTACCAGTACCAGTCAC
Organism: Carex parvula; assembly: GCA_025461045.1. Classification (NCBI taxonomy): domain Eukaryota; kingdom Viridiplantae; phylum Streptophyta; class Magnoliopsida; order Poales; family Cyperaceae; genus Carex; species Carex parvula. The sequence continues at coordinate 108,236 of JAJGRW010001054.1, read as the reverse complement.
AGGCTCACGGCCATTCATGAATGTAAAAATTAGAGTTATCTTTGAGCTTTGCTAAACTCCAAGTTAGATCAAGCCATTCATGAATGTACACATTATACATGCTAAACTCTATTATTATCTAATTTTAAAAAAATAGGGTTAAGAGAAAAGAGGCGGTACCGTACCAGTCACGGGCTCACGGCGTCGGCATAGCAGAGGCTATCTCCTTTGTGCGCGCTCCTTTTTCTCCTCCGCGATCTCTTTTTCTCCTCTGCGCCTTGCTACTTTTTCTCCTGCACAATTGTCTCAATTGCCTCTCTATTATTTAGAAATTAGAAGGGTAGCGGACTAGCGGGTTGGTTAAGTTAGCGGGTTTGAACTTAGTAGGGTAGCGAGTAGCGCTAATTAAAAATTCTGGGTAGGCAGATTTAATTTTCCTGGGCTAGCCAGGAGTAGGCAAATTTAATTTTCAGAGATAGACAAGATTCGTTTTTGAAACTGGTCCAAATTAAAAAAGAAATTCCAAAGTAGACAGTTGTCTACCCCTGTTGTATGCTATCTTTGCCCCTTTGCC